>JAHPZR010004360.1:17500-29780 GCA_019787425.1 Platygyra sinensis
TAATAGTATTAGTCATCGAGTAGCGAAATTCGCGGGTTTTTCTTTCGTTTTTTCCCAAAGCAGATATTTCTTTAACTTGCATTTTCTAACTTTATTATTGCCTTTTCTGTCCGACTAGTTGGGTGATACTAAAACAATTAGACCCTTCGCCCTTAAGGGCCACGGGTCAATAGCCCATGAGGCGAAGCCGAATGGGCTACGGGTCAATAGCCCATGAGGCGAAGCCGAATGGGCTATTGACCCGTAGCCCTTTCAGGGTCTAATTGTTAATTATCTAACGGCTGGAGCGTGAAAACGCCCGCCTAAACAAAAGGGGATTTTTTAAACTTGATGTATCCGTCTAAATGATTTCGCAACAGTGGTTTATAGCCGTTAAGCGGGTAAACACACGTAACGCCTCCTCAAGCCACATTATTAATGTGACTGTCGTTGTTAATAGGTATTCGATGTAAGCGAGGTAAAGAAGGTACTTGTCCTAAATTTCTACATCGAAACAGTGAGTGTCGTAAACTAGACAGCGCAAGCTATCCCGAGCAAGATGGCCTTTTCTTCTCTTATTCTGGCCTATTGACCGCGCGTTCGCATTTAAATTTGCGACTTCGCCGATTATGAATAATTAATGATGTCAAGACATTCTGCGCGATGATTTTGTTTTCGACCAAACTATGTCGAGTAGAGTTAACTATCGTTAAATTCTTTTGTTTTACCGTCGTCCAGTACATTGGAGAACTTTACTTAATAAAAGTTAATGAAAATCCCTTGTTTCTGTGCAAAGTTTTAAGCATTACGTACATGTTACGTAGGTACGTGTTGAAGGGACTGGAGTAAAAGCAAAATGTTATTGCATGCGTCTTTACGTGTATGAAACACTCGCGAACAAAATCTGCGAGTTTCCAAACATGGTACTTAGCAAAATTGAATATCCTAACGTGTGAACGCACGTTACAAGTTTTACCCCATATGAGTTTCTGACAGTGTATTAATGTAAATATTTTACTCAATGTGCCAAGGAGTATTGTATATATTCTAATCCTCGTGAAGTATACACTTCAGGGTGTCGTTCTTCTTAATGAAAAGGGCGGAGGTTGATTAAAACTGTAGAAAGCCTCACCTCCATAAGAATTTTTTTCCGATTTATTTACTCAATTTGCCAAGGAGTATTGTATATATTCTAATCCTTGTGAAGTATACACTTCAGGGTATCGTTCTTCTTACTGAAAAGGGCGGAGGTTGATTAAAACTGTAGAAAGCCTCACCTCCATAAGAACTTTTTTCCGATTTATTTTACTCAATTTGCCAAGGAGTATTGTATATATTCTAATCCTTGTGAAGTATACACTTTAGGGTATCGTCTTTTTACTGAAAAGGGCGGAGGTTGATTACAACTCTGGAAACCCTAACCTCCATAAGAATTTTTTTTCGATATATTTGCATTCGGGTTTTAGTTCCGTTAGCTTCATTCATCACAATGATTTAAAGACCACCAGATATTGTTAACGATACGATCGTTTTTGTACAGAGATCTTACATTACTACACTTGTTACAGCTCTATAACAAAATAATAGCAGTAAAGAAACAGTATTGAAAGATGTATCATGGTTATGATTGCATATTATTAAACTAGGCTTATTCTAGTATTCTATGCTTGATGCTTTACGTCAAATGTTACAGACAAAAAATAAAGTTTTCCTTTTTTGCTATTATTAATTTTGTTTTTTTTCCTTGAATAGAGTGTCATTTTTCGGGCTTGGGCCTTAAAAAGGGTATCAGTTTTCGCCGTCACAGCCCTTAAATAGGGTCAGCGTTCGAGAACCTTCGCGGCACACCCCTATCCAAAATTCGCGGGTGTAACCCCCCGGGCTTTTTGCCCTCAACGAAAACGACGCAAAACATTTACATTTACATTTGGATCTCTGCTAGTCACCCAGCAGTCACATGGGCTCTGCGCCACGTAAGATTACTCAGTAAAAATAAGCGATCCAAATAAACGAGATGCCAAAGGTAAAACTGACCATCGGAAGGGTATTTAGCTATTGTTGCAACTGAACCACACTGGCCTCGAATTTCTGGTGTACTTCAGAATTCCCTACGATAACCTCTGAGCTGTTTTTCTCCCAAAATCCATCTTCAGGATCTTTTAGAATCTTGGCCATTTGGAAGCGAACTTATTTGATTGCGCTGAAATCGTAATGCAGGCCATATCCACCTTGAAATGCCGCTCGCCCATGGCGAAACCCGACCCGATTTCTCGAGACCACCGTGCGGGCCTAGTTTGTATTAGAAGATTTGATTCGCATACTACACCAATATTTCACACATTCTTTATATGTATACGCGGGGGAGACTATAATGCTTCCTCGGGTTTTGACCTCTGGGCCAAAACCCTGCGGGGGCAATGACAGTATAGAAATGACAGGTTTAGTCCATAACCGGTTAATTTCTTCAATCAGGGATGTATAATAGAAATTAAAACTCGGAAGTGACTTTACGATTATGTTAGTTTAGCTAGTGCAATACTATGTCATTGCACTATGATAGGGATAAGTTTCTGCATTAAAAATAGCTTACCTGGAATAGGATTTGGGATTTTTGCTGTCTAGTGAGGTTTGCAACGTTAAGCTGATCATGGTCTAAATAAAGAGTGTAAGTGTCTCAAAGGGACGTTACCAAAGTACCTTTCAGAAGTACCCATCCCCAGAGATATTCCGGTCGTATATAAAACATGGACCGCGGTCCATGGACCACCCCATGGACCTGGTCCATGGACCACCCCGTGGACCCGGTCTGCCCTTTTGTGCTGAATGGCCTCGTTTTGTCCCTTTTGTCCCGCAAAAGGCCTTTTTGTCCCGTTGTGTCCTTTTTGCCCTTCGCATTAAAGGTTAAAATTCGCTGGAACTGTTTTATTTTTGTTGAGATCTCGAACTGTTAACATGACTAAACGCGTGTGCCGTGATTGCCCAATTCCGAATTGTGGAGCAAAATATCTCGTTAGATTGTCTAATCATCTCACAGATGTGCATGGATTAGATTATATTAATCGAAGGAAGTGGTTACAAGAGGCGAAACTACAACCTAAGGTTAGAGTGGTGATCTATCCAGCAGAGAGGCGCCAGGGAGTAAGACCTTCAACAAGTGAAACACCTCTATCAGTGCAGGAAGAGGAAAAGGATACAATAGTCCATCACTTATCAACACCAAGAGGAGTAAAGAAATCCCTGAAATCTCAACCAAGAGGAGTAAAAAAATCACTGAAATCTCTACCAAGGGGTGTTAGAAAAGCAGCCAATAACATCAAACATTATAAAACAACAGCAGACAATATCTTGCCAACTCAAATCAATTAAACGAGAGTAGACATCAGAAAACAGTTCCTCGGGAATTTCGATGCAGCCAGTTAAAAATTCCCATTCCTCCACAGTGGTACAGTCATTCAGAGCAGCCTTGATGGCGGATGCATCCTTGGAAGCCATTTTAACGGTAAACCGTTTCGAATAGCCTTTACATCTCGGAGATAAATTTTCCCAGCAAGAGTGACGCTACCGAGAGAAGGCGCGCTTTTATTTTGAAAACATAATAGATTTTCAAATAACCAATCAGTGTTGAAGGTTTTGTAAAAATAATGGGGCAAGTCTAAGCGAGTTCAATGTGGCATTGTGAAGAAACCAGTTTTTAGGACTGGTTAGTCTGGATAAATCAGTTAATGAGAAACCACAGCAGTAACGACCAGAACATGTTAATGTATTCCACAGCAATTTATTTACAAATACAAGACAATAACTTATGACATCACTCCCCTTAATGTATTCCACAGCAATTTAAAATCAAGTTAATTTATTCCACAGCGATAGCACAGCAAAAAAAGGAAACCGTGGTCCCTCCCCAAATACTAATACAGAACCATGGATTCTGATAAGAAACAAGAGTTGTTAAACAAAAAAGCACAAGAATACATAGAAAAAACAAGAAAAAGAAAAGAAAAGCCTGATACTCAGGTTAAAGAATACAAAACAGTGGATGCTCCTACAAAACAAAAAGTACATGAGAAACGCAACCAGAATTATATCGCTAGAAATAAAACTTTAGATTTGTGTATTGAAGAGTTCAACAAAAAAATAAAGGAAGGCCCATATTATATTTGTTGTATATGTAACAGAACACTTTATAAGAAATCTGTCCTAAAACTCAATAAACCTAGCTACCCTTGTCAGGACATTTTTAACATACTATTGTCATTTGATGGAAAAGAATATATATGTAAGACTTGTCACTCTAAAGCCAGTCAAAGTAGCCTTCCCTGTCTTTTAAACTTTGAATTTACTTCATGTAAGTAGTTGTGAAATAGTTACATTTTGTGATATCTTACATGAAGCAAAACAAAAAAAACAAATAAACAAACTGTCGAGAGTGCGCAGTACGGACTGGAAATCAGCCTTAACCCGCTACAATTCTCTAAACCAGCAAAAGAATTTACTCAAGTAGAAACTAAAAAAAAAATAATAATAACGAAATAACTGGTTGCTAGTAAAATGTTTGAAACAATAGCACATAATATATGGGGGGCATTATCTCCCCCCAACCCAGCCCAGGAACATGTCTTCAGCCTACATAACAACTATGTTTTCAACTTGTGTACATAAGTAAAAACCCTGCATTTTCAACATACCGATACAGTACGATACAGAAACAGTTACAAGATAAACCATAATTACAAAAAAATGCTTGCGAAACTACGTGCAACAAAACCACAGTTTCTCCCCAACATAAAGCCCGAGTAAACACAAATATGCGTCTAGTGAGTTGTGAAACTCCCTCTGCACGATGCCCAGCTGTGAATAGTTTTCTCTTTTTTAAAAATACCGTTGAACGGCACTCTGCAAGATTTTAAGGGATTCCAGTTCTTTAATATCTCTGTTTCTTTTTGTGACCTCGGCGTAGAACTTTGTACTCAGAACCTTGTCAAGTTCGTGCGCGCCGTTTGTTTCAGGATACATTTTTCAAGATGGCGGTATCGACACTGGTACCAGCTTCGGAGGACGTTCGTTTATTCACTGTTTTGTGAAGCGGGTCGAAAGACTACGTATTTATAATAACAGGGACAGAATTGAGCTCTTGAACTGCTTTGTTTGAAACTACCGGGAACCTGGAAACATGTACCTTGATGGCTATGAAGTTGTTGTTGTGTGGTTTTCGTTTGTTTTCCTGGACTTGGGCTGATACGGATCTTGAGCAGATGTTGAAGAAAAAACGCCAAACTATTCGTCAAAATGGACACTGAATGTTGGAAACTTCTTGTGAAGGAGGTCTTCAGCCTGAAGGAGCTCATTGTCATCATTCAGAAACAATAATTAATTAAATTCGTCAATTGTTTTGAAAAAGAAAAGACAACTGGTAACCTGTGGTGGCAAAATTCCCAACACTTTGGCTTTTTGTCTCTCATTTTCCTGAAATTTTATTGGTTATGTTAAACTTACCTTGAAATCTGATTGGCTATTTTGTTTTACTGTCTCATTCTCATTGGCTGAGAAAAAGATGCGATTTAGAGCAAAAAATAGTGCGATTCGTGAATAAATCGCACCCCTGAGAGCCAATCAGATTGCAAGGATAACCAGTGATTTCAAAATGGATTTAATAAATATGAAAATTTACCGGAGGTCAGGGTATGAACAAAAACACAGACTCGTATTTATTGCTTACGTCCTTGAGGGTTTGTCTCGTAACAGCGAGTTGGCGGTTTTACGCGGGGCAGTACAACAAAGTCTTGCGACTGTAAATAACTTGCAATACAGGCGTACTTTGCGGGTACGAGCAATAAATCTGAATAAATACTCACCCGATCTTTGGATCGTTTCAAGGCAACTGCCATCACTTACTGCCATCTTGGATGAGAGAGCGTGAAGGGGCTGGAGCGAGTTATGTTATCCGGCAACCTACCCCCTCCAAGGTCACGCCTCGTTCAATGCGAAAACTGATGACATTCTTGCCCTCCGATTAAATTTACAAGCTGGAATGAAAATATTGGGGGTAGAAATGCACTAGATCTTCTGTATCTCAAAACGAGTTTGTGGTCTTCCCATTTATGGGGTGCGGTCCCAAAGCAACCCGCTATTACGAGACAAACCCTCAAGGACGTAAGCAATAAATACGAGTCTGTGTTTTTGTTCATACCCTGACCTCCGGTAAATTTTCATATCAACAGGGGCGATTTCCTGTTGAAAATTAGGGGTGGTCCATGGGGTGGTCCATGGACCCCGGTCCATGTTTTGTATACGTCCAGATATTCCCCTACAAAGTCTTAATATTTCGCCCTGACCGCTATCAACACATTTCTCCCAAGTTCTCTACATATTTTTAATACAGAGAGGAGAAAAGCGACACTGAAACTCGCTGGAATCGCTTTAAAATGGACTCAAAAAGCCACGGAAAACACAAGGAAAGAGGGTTACCCTAGCAGGCCTTTTACCCTAATACTCTGCGAGCAGACTCTCCTTCGATCTTCCTAGGAAGATCGAAGGAGTCTGCTCGCAGGGTGGTTACCCTAACACTCACACAATTCGTCTCTTTCCTTTTTTTGCAACGACATTTATTAACACTTAAACTAGCTACTGCGCATCTCTAGTGCGCACGCTATTGATTGGTCACGCGCGTGCCACGTCATTTTCAAGCGCGCGCATCGAGTCGAAAACTCATTAAAATATAGAGCTGATGACCTTTGCGTTAACTTTGTGTGCGAATATTTTTGTTGGACGCTGGGTGACCCCCACTTTTTTTTCGGCAGATCACTTCCTTTTCTGATTCTTTCCATTATACTAAAAAACAAAAAAAAATCTGTACGTGGGAAGTTTTAATTATTTCTCATATACTATTGAAATAGGGTCGAATTGGTACATGGATACAGGTGTGCGTAACTTAGAAGTTGTATTTTCTAAGGCTAATTCTAGCTGATTTAATGGCATATGTAGCAAAGATATATCAAATAGGCCTATATATGCCGAGTTAAACACACATAACTTAGATGTTATTCTTTAACTTAAATATATGCCGATAGTAATGAATCCGGCCAGAATCGCCTCAGTGGCTGGAAATCCTAGAAATCCTATGATCTGTGATGCGCCTTATCTTCAAAACGAGTTCCGTGACCCCCCATTTTTTTTACTTCTTTCATCTAATCTTATCATTCTCTACCTGCAGTCAAAGTTTTAAAAAAAATGTGTACGTGGGAAGTTTTTGGGCGCGAACGTCCTTAAGGCGGGGGTCCACATGTAAGCCGTATTTTGGCTGGGTATTATGTTTTTAATGCAAATATCTCGTTTACGTTTCAAGGAATCAAGAATCTCTATGCTCATTTCACATATCTACGTTTTGGGTCGTTTTGTAAATTTTTGGGGGATTTTTAGGTATATTTGGAGATAAATAGTTTTTCTCAAAGGATTAGTAAAATTTATGGAAATAGGAAATTTTGAAGATTTGGTGTTGATTTAAAATTAGTTTGAAGTTAAAAATTGGTAGATACACTCCAACCAGTTGCCCAGCAACCTAGGGTGCCATTGTGCGGTCGGGCAACTGTCTGGTGGTGTTCCATAACCCTTTTTTTCCCTTTCAACCTCTCTTTAAACTTACCAAAATTCACTTAAATTCAGGTGTACCCCCGCCTTAATTACAAATCTCTCTTTTAGTTGTTAGTTACAATAACTACATTACTTTCTTATAATACGTAGGGGCAGATCCAAGATTTTTGTTAGGAGGGGGTGCACCTCTAAGGAATGACGTCACTGACCGCCGAGGTAAACAAATTTTAAAAGCGAATATGAAGAATTAAGAAGGCTTCATCTCAGGCAGGGGTGGGGGGAGGGGGTGCGCACCCCCTGCACCCTCCCCGATACGTACTACTTTGCGATAGCTACATTACTTTTACAATGGTTACAACTTTACAATGACAATATTACTTCTACGGTGCTCACAGCTTTACAATAACTACATTACTTTGGGCTGACAAAAGAATACGAAACTTATTTCTTTGTGTATTTAGTTATTTTTTCAGCGTGAACTCAACATAGGAGAAAAAAAAGCACATCAGCAGCAACAGAAAAACAAACCAAAGCAAAAACCAAAGTTAACAAAGCAGCTAGGGTTACCCGCCGGGTTACCCGGTTTGGGAGTTGTAAAGCGCCTTTGATCATTCCTTAATGTTAAAGGGCGCTATATTTAACAAATAAAGAAGCCTAAGCCGTGTATTACACTGTGATAAAACACGATGGTCATTTGAGAACACGAGGGAAATGTAGAAAACACGAGCCGCAGGCGAGTGTTTTCTATATTTCTCGAGTGTTCTCAAATGACCGGAGTGTGTTATCACAGTGTAATACACGGCTTAGGCTTCATTTGCTTTAAAATATAGATTTTACGCGCGAAAAACAATAAAACACGCTTTTTCTATGTTTTATACTCTGACAAAACATAGGTTTTTGACCAATCAGAGCGAGCGCAGGGTCCTATCTATATTTTAAAAGTAAATAAATTATTATCCTCGAAACAGCGCCAGGGGCGCTTAATTTAAATTTAGAGAAAACGGGGAGACGCTTATTCAACTTTTTTTTCCAAAATCGTGGCATGTATTGTTAAGATGGAAATTACTACTGACTGTACGAAAAAGGCTGCACGGGCGTGATGAAACAAGACGAAAACAATACATTCTTTGTTGTATATTACTCGTCCACAAAGTGGCTGATAGGTGGGGCGCTTATTCGAGGGGGTGCACTAATTCGAGGAATTACGGTAAAAATTTTTTTTCACAAATTCATTTTTAAAACCACAGGTCCATTCAAGCCACCTATCGTAACCTTCTTAAAGAAACGCCCTCGTTACTTTTGGAATTGCAGCCTTTGGGGTTCGCCACTTTCGGGGGCTCGTTACTTTCGAGGGGTCTTCACTTTCGGGTAAAGTAAACCAGTTTATAAACTTGATACGACTGAGCTCCTTTTACGTAACAAAAGTAGACGGCAATTCACAAAAACTGTTCTTAAGGTGGCTCTGAACCCCATGTACATAATTTTTTCAAACTTAGGAAAAAGTTACATCTCATCCTGCTTATGAAAATTCTATAATAAGCAAAAATTTCGCCTACCGTTTTTGAAATTTAAGCGCTTAAGGTCATTCCACTGAAATAGAACTTCCACTGAGATTTTTGTCAAACTTTGCCTATTGATTGTTTATATTATAGGAACTTAAATTTTGAAATAAAAATGAGGGGTTCCCATGTTCGTTTAGGAGCAACAGCACCTTGTTTATTCCATATAAATCCTTATAATAGTACCATGATTATAGTCACGATTGCTTGCTAAATTCACGTTTTTGACGATTGTTTCTTTTGCCCCATATTTATTTTGCATTGACTGTTTTCACGATCCCATAATACATCTCGTTTACCCCCCAAAATTTTTACATAAGCATTGTTTTCAATTTCTCTTGAGACTTACAAGCGTCCCTAGAGAGGTTAAAACAATTCTTATGTAAAAATTTTGGGGGGTAAACAAGATGTATTATGGGAACGGTGAAAAAAGCGAATAGAGAAATTTATTACTCAGTTCAAAACAACAGAAAAAAATGATAGGTCACCGTACTCGTTTTCGAGAAAACGGCGATTTACCTCCATGGCGAGGGTTAGCCGCAAAGAAAAAGCCGCCATTTTTTAATGCGCGCGCGCTAATGACGCGTGAACTTAAGCGCAGTAGGGATGCGCAATGCAATACTGGGGAATGACCTTAAAGCTAAATTAGGGGTGTTTTTAGCACCCAGTGTGGCTTTGGTAACCGATTGTGTCACGAAAACAATACCAACGTGGCAGTTTTTTGATACCATGATATTGATTGTAGCATCAACTGCTAAAGAGTGGCAACAATGACCCATACAAAACTACGTCTTGGAAAGTGCTGGAAACTGTTTTGAGCCAACTTGAAACATGATACAGTTCTTTGTTCCAGTTTAATTCATGTACATGTAGCGTTAGCCGTGTTGTCAGTGGTCGGTATGAAAGGAAGTCAGAAATTCAGATACAGTTCAAGAAGTCGCACCAAACACTGACTTCAACTTCTTACTTTTGCGCACTATCTAGAATGAATAGTTTTACATCAGTATTGTACCACATGAAGAAATTGTGCTAGAATTCAAGACACACAATAATTACATTTTATTTCCAACTAATTTTAAAAATCACAAGGTTTGAATCAAATCGACTTTTCAAGTATCTGTTTGAAATTTATCGACACTGTCTTGTTACAGGTATTGCAGTTCCAGCGGAGTTTGGGATGAGTGAAGTTACTGTATTATTGGGTTGTGCCCAAGCGCAACCCTGAATAAGAACATCCCTTGCCCAGAACATACATTTTAACTTCCAGTGACCACAAAAAACCAAAAGCAACCAGAAACCAACATCTGCAGATTGAAAACATAGCATGAAATGCAGAGGTCAGTTTTCATGTCAACAATTCAATTAAAAGAGATACGCAGACTAGCTGACTGCTTCTGAAGAAAAATGTCTGTCAAGCTTGGGGCAAGGGGGGAGATGGGGGGGCGGGGTGGGGGAGAGGGGCAATCAGTTATTCCATGTCAGGATTCTCACAAGATTTCAAGCAGAGCATAAATGCATAATACGAAAACTCAGAAATCATGCATCAGCAAATTTTTCTGATCAGTAATGCCCTCCTGAACTGCTGGTACAATGGAACTTTAGTTTTGATAGTTGTTTGTCTATCAGTACAATTTACAATGTCCCTTCAAAAGCAACAGAATGGGAAATATCCCTCACAAGGGACAGAGATGTAATTTCTTGGAATTTTTATGCAACACATGCAGCTTGAAGATAAATCAAAATAATTGATTTTCATGTACCCCTAAATGTGTGTATCAAGCAATTTTATTTACTATAAAGTTTACGTAATACATGCAAAACATAACATAATTTTATTATTCATCTTTCATACACTGTACGAATTCCGACTTTCTGATTCGTTGATTTGTGCCAAGTGACACTGGGTCGTGACGAGACAACCTCCTTGATGTGATTATCATGGTATAAATTCAACACACCACTGTCACCATGGCTTCTGCTGACTCAAAGTTTGACGATTTTTGTTTGCAATGTATACAATTTGAATATTAAAAAATTATGTCAATGCACTCATTGCTCATGAATTATCAGGATTTACGTGCACTTGTTCATTAGCAATGAACTTGAAATTTTCACGGCTTCAAGCGGTATTGAAATTTCTTGTTCATTGTTAGTGAACTCGTGTAGGTAAATCCTGATGATTCACTCACTGAGCATGTTTACCCGTAAAATAAAACATAATTCACACAATATAACAGCAGTAAAATTTCCTAGGCACTCTTTGAAACTTCAAATAGCCCTCCACTCTAAATACAGTTCCTTACCTTTTCTTCCCGAGTGTAAAATGTAAGGGACCTGATCAGGAGTGGATAAAAATTCCTGTAACAAAAATAAAAATAAATCAAGTTTGACAGGTCACCTTCTGTGTAGAAAATGCATGTACGTGTAGTGGCAACACCTGAAGTGCATAGGTTTAAATTTTAATCTAAGCAAAGCAAAGTTGAAGATAGCAAACTACAAATGTGCAGACTGTGAGATGAAGATGTTCCCTATTGTTAAAGGTAATCAGCTTTAAAAGAAGGGAGAGGCGAAACTCACCATTGATAATTCAGATCTGCATTACAAGTGTGTAGACGAGCATTGACAGAAGCCTTATCTGCTCTTTCTGGGCAATACATGTGAAAGAGTCGCACCTGTGGAAAACAGCATAAAGTGTAAATATCAGTTATACCTTCACATACAGGTACACGCACACCCATATTTAAGAGCGACTTGCTATTGCCTGATTTCATACCGTGAGGGACTAGGTACGAGTCTGTTAATTATGGGATTAGCAACTATTGATCCCCATAGTCAGAAAGAGCACACCGAGATTCATAAAATCCCCAAGTTTGGTGTTAATCAGGCTAGTCTTGACTGAGATACAGGCATTTAAAAACGTAAAAAATTTACAAAGAAATGTATGGAAAACCGGACAAATGCGGACAAAAGTCCGGATTTGGCCGGTTTTCCATACATTTCTTTGTAATTTTTTTACGTTTTTAAATGCCTGTATCTCAGTCAAGACTAGCCTTGATTAACACCAAACTTGGGGGTTTTATGAATCTCGATGTGCTCTATCTGACTATGGGGATCAATAGTTGCTAATCCCATAATTAACAGGACTCGTACCTAGT
>JAHPZR010004361.1:0-16046 GCA_019787425.1 Platygyra sinensis
TCATCATAAAATTGCTCTTCTTAAAAGTGGTGACTAAAACTACATGAACTAAAATTTAATGACAACTAAATTAAGAAAATATGCAAAAAAGGTTTTGTGAATTCATTGTAATCTTCCTCGGGAAAGCGGTTTTGAAATTGTTCAAACAAGGTAGGTGTCCGACCTCTGAGGGGCTGCTGTTCCACAGAACAGAACAGAACAGAACAGAAACAGAACAGAACAGAACAGAACAGAACAGAACAGAACAGAACAGAACAGAACAGAACAGAACAGAACAGAAACAGAACAGAACAGAACAGAAACAGAACAGAACAGAAACAGAACAGAACAGAACAGAACAGAACAGAACAGAACAGAACAGAACAGAACAGAACAGAACAGAACAGAACAGAACAGAACAGAACAGAACAGAACAGAACAGAACAGAACAGAACAGAACAGAACAGAACAGAACAGAACAGAACAGAACAGAACAGAACAGAACAGAACAGAACAGAACAGAACAGAAACAGAACAGAACAGAACAGAACAGAACAGAACAGAACAGAACAGAACAGAACAGAACAGAACAGAACAGAACAGAACAGAACAGAACAGAAACAGAACAGAACAGAACAGAACAGAACAGAACAGAACAGAACAGAACAGAACAGAACAGAACAGAACAGAACAGAACAGAACAGAACAGAACAGAACAGAACAGAACAGAACAGAAACAGAACAGAACAGAACAGAACAGAACAGAACAGAACAGAACAGAACAGAACAGAACAGAACAGAACAGAACAGAACAGAACAGAACAGAACAGAACAGAACAGAACAGAACAGAACAGAACAGAACAGAACAGAACAGAACAGAACAGAACAGAACAGAACAGAACAGAACAGAACAGAACAGAACAGAACAGAACAGAACAGAACAGAACAGAAACAGAACAGAACAGAACAGAACAGAACAGAACAGAACAGAACCCCTGTAATGTAGGCTACCTTTGGCATATTCAGTTCTCGGTCTAGGAATGAAGCAATTTGATTCAGAGTTTCTAAGATTATGTTTATGAACGGTTGAGATGTTGTTAAAAATCTCCGTACGTTTTCCATTTTCTCCATCGTAATCTGAACGGGGCCTTGTTTAATTTTCATCCTCCTGAGTCTAATCTGGAAAACCACAAATGGATTTCCTTATCAGTGGTCGATCTGTAGTTACCACAAGTCATCTACAAGTCAGCACTGTTTTTTATGTTGTTTTTCAAAAGTAATACGCGGTCGAAAAAGACACCGAGAAAATTTAAGGCTGATTCAGTGGTTCCTCTAGGAACTAATGTATAACATAAGTTATTTGTTAGAACATGTATAAGTAGTTGTCCGTTATTCAACGAAAAGTAATAATACGTGGTAAATGGAACCAATTTCTTTTCTGGCACAATTGGAATACTTTTTATTTCCTTCATGAAGTCAAATTGCTCCTTTTACCTGAAAGTAATTTTCTGGGGATCCATAAACGCACGCCTGAAAACTTTGAATGTAATAATGACATCAGATGAAGCTGACATTGACGCGATTATTAAGCGTTCAGAATAAAATGAATGCAAGTAACATATAGGCCTTAATTTCAATTCATTCTTTGCGGCCGTTTTTTCAAGTTCAGTGCAAATAACGCACGTAATCAGCGCACTTTTGATAAGTCGAAGAAATCCAGCTTTATGATTGGTCCGTTAATGCCACAGCATGAAAAATTGAAAAGTAATGACATTTTCCGATAATTGGATGGCACTCAGCATTTTATGGCGCCTGATGTGAGCAAAATAACATGTCTCGTTCATCGATTTTCTTCCTTTAAACCAGACCCACTCAGCCTTAAGCTCGCCCCCGCTAAGTAAAAATTGTTTGTTTTTTGCAGCCGGCCTTTTCTGTGTAGCCGACCGCGTTCTCTTGTCTCGCGATTTCGGTTATAACATGAATGCCCGGAAGATCTTATTAATATTTCGCTGTGCGTAATAAGGATGAAATCAATGAATAATCAGTGAGAGTTTGAACCTCTTTCGTTTCCTGCTGTGCGCGTTGTAACACAGCTCGATCACCGGAGGAGAATTCTGATTCTCAAAATGTCGACTCAATCTGAGCATGCTGTAAATGTCAAACCAGGGAATGAGAAGGTGAGAAACTCTTTTTGACCGCTTTGTGCCTACAGTTTAGCGTATTGAAACGTTTTCGGCTGGGAGTAGCCGGCCACACATCAAGTATTAACGGCTGCAATTCGCGAAAGATTACTCGACAAAAAGTGTTTATAAAACCCTTGTTATGAAACTTCAGACGGTTTAATTCCGTTTAGAGATTTCGCTTAATTTACTCCTTGGGCGGAAAACGCAATTTTACTGAGTATTTGTTTCACAGTGACTCATTCATTGTCTCATAGCCTGCTGTGAAAATGGCCCGATATTAAATCTGCTGTTTTCTATTTTCAGGAGCACAAGATGGCCACCGTTCGAGACGACATGGACATGAATCCGATGATGGATAATCCAGTTTTCTCGACAGGAAGTTCTGTCAACCTCTTCTGTCCTTTGTGCCATGAAATGTTTGTGAACCCTCGACTGCTACCCTGTCTGCATACGTTTTGCAAGAGATGTTTGGAGAACCTTGTCGTGCCTCGGTCAAGCGCGCTCAGCTGTCCGGCATGTAGAACAGATGTGCCACTCACAGTAAGCTCAAACGATTGGCAGTTTTGTTATTTTTATTTTATTTTGATCATGACTCTCTCAACCCTATCACCTTTGAAAGGTATAAATATCTTTCCGGCAAAGGTCGTTTACTTCGTCTAAGAATCGCAATTAATCTTGTCTCCGATATCAACCGGCACGGAACTTACTGTGTATCGCCATCTTTGTAAGGGTTAGATATGGTCGCATATTTACTGCTCCACAGTTCTCTCTTTTTTATCTATCATGAGCAATAAAACTTCTTTATTATGCTTTGTCTCGAATTTCAATTTCATGCATAATAAAGATGATAATTACTTTGAATAAAGGAGATGACTGCTTTCGGAAGCCTGTGTGCAGCATTTCAATAACATTTCATGGACAGATATATGACAGGTGTAACACATTGTGATGGCTTCAAATTGTATGGTTTTGTCATCGTTGACTGAGAAGAAAACAGGTCTATACATATTTCAATAAAGTTGTCTTGCTATACAGACTAAACGAAACACACTAAATAACCGATCATATAAGCAGGCACAATTCTCCACGAATAACACTTAGTTTTAACGTAGTTTTTTTATACTCAGAGAGATTTGTTGGACTTCAGCGGTTTATTGTAGTTGTAACGACAAAAAAAAAACACACAAAAACACTTAAAGTCATAAGTGCCACCTACGATCACGTGGAAATTCTTTTTTTCCAGGAGCGTGGTGTTGGCGCTTTCCCGCCAAATTTCGTTGTGACCACAATGATGGACGTGGCGGCAGTGCGCGCGCACGACAAGAACCCAATCATGTGCAGTAGCTGTGAAGACAAGCTTCCTGCGGCTGCGCGGTGTATCGAGTGTATGGACTTCCTTTGTCATGACTGCAGAAACGCACACATGAGGCTGAGACTGACCAAGACTCACAGAGTAAGCGCCGCTCTCAGTTTGCTCCCTTGATCATTTGGATTATTTAGTGCCTTATTGTTAAATCCACTCCTAACCTCTGTCCAAACAGAAAATATTTGGCGACGAAACACGATCAGACATTGTTTGTTGATCAAAGATGTTGATGCTGAGCTGAGTCACGGGCCAAACAGTATAAAACATGTCAGTTGATCCGTCCCAACGAGCAAGATGTTTTACAGTGGCTGATCAAATATTTGTCGACGTTCAAATTTTATCAAACACGGTGTGCAAACATGAAATTCTTTGGTCACTAAGGGACAATGTCTGATCGTGTTTGATCGCCAAAAATTTCCCGTTTGAACAGATATTTACCAATAAGGAGAAATGTTTAGGCGTTAGACTCAATGTTCAGGTGCGAGTCCCGGACAGCGTCACTGCGTGTTGTGTTTTTTTGGGAGGCGCGGTCGCCAAATCGTTGGCGCGTGCTAGACTCCAGATCGAGCGGTCTGGTTTCTAGTTCTGGCCAGAGTCACTGGGAGAGACTCCTTCCTCTCACAATGCCTCTCCTACCAAGGGTATGAATGGGCACCGGCAAACTGTTGAGACAATGTGTAAATATACTGGGAGTTACCTTTGATGTTAAGAAAACTGCAATTCTCTTGGTCTTCAAATTCTGCAGAAACGAATTGAGTGCGACGTAGACGTATGAAAGCGATAGACCTTTCCGGATCAGCTCAGTACATTTGAAAGAAATTTTACTTAAAGCCCTGATTTTTTTTTCAGGCTTCTTCTTTCCAATTGCTTAAATTGGAAAATTAACTGCGATGATCATTCTTCACTTTCATGTACAACCGCAGTACAAATATGAATTATTTCATATATACGTCACATCATTTCACTACACGGGAAGATATGAACTCAATAAATTGACCTCGCTCCCAACGTGTGGCTTCACAGCTCAGTTGGTAGAGCAGAGAGTATCCGCCCCGGTATCCGCGGAGGTCACGGGTTCGAGTCCCGTTGAAGCCCTGATTTTTTTCAGGCTTCTTCTTTCCAATTGCTTAAATTGGAAAATTTACTGCGATGATCACTCTTCACTTTTAAAGTATCCTGTTGACTCGCAAATTAATTTTAAGACTTAATTGTTATTTTTAGGTTGTATCCTTGGAGGAACTTAAATCCAGCCCACGACCTGAGGACTTACTTCATCGACCAATATTCTGCATGGAACATACTCAGGAAAAACTAAGGTACCTTACATGGATCTTTTTTCTTTTTTAAGTTAAACTGCAGAATGCAGCACTTCAAACCCTTTTTAACGTTGTCTAGTTTTCCTTTCTTGCTATAGCCTAGAAAAAACGACAAGCGCTTAAAGCTATGTAATGGTAAGCGGTGCACTGTGGTAAGCGCGGGAAAAGACACTGTAAAATCAAAAACGTTCTCAGAGAACCTCAGGAATTCAGTCTTTAATAAAAACCTCTTATTGTTGTTCTCGTGTTTGCAGGTATTACTGTGAAAGCTGCGAACAAGCCATCTGCCGCGAGTGCACAATGACGTCACACTCAACAGAGCGTCACAAATACACACAGCTCACTGATACCATTGACAAGCAAACGCAAACCATCACGCAACTGGCGGATAAACTCAAGAGGAAAGTCCCAGTTGTCACGCAATCCACCAAAGACGTGGAGGAGGTGACGTGTCGTCTCGAAGCGCGCGCCGAAGTGGCAAAGTCTGAGATTCAGAAATGCTTTCCTCGAATTTTAAAAGCATTGCAAGATCGAGAGAAATCCATGATGGCTGAAGTAGAAAGCATGGTACAAAGAAAATCGAAAGTCTTAGGACTGCAACAAGAAAGGTTGGAAAATGAATTGAAACGACTCACCACAACCTGTAACTTCACCGGTGAGTTCAACTTCTTTCTTGCAATAGGTCCGCAAGGCGTCTTTAAGAAGAACCCCTATTGAATTTAGCACCCTATAGTTTCCATGGGTGAACAGCTTGTCACTAGAAAAGGTAATAAGAATTAAACGTTATCAACTTGGGGATATTGTTATCGGCAAAACGTGCTCGAGTCGAGTCCTGTGATTTGATGGGTAAGTGCTATGGGTGAGGCGTTTTTCAAATTAAAGGAAATATTTTTCTTGATGCCGTTCTTTTCAGAGGAAGTATTGAGGCATGGAAACTCGGTGGAAATCCTTGTAATAAAGAAACAGCTTTGTGACAGATTAAATGACCTCATCTCAGCCAAGTTTCAGGGCGAACCTGAAGAAAATGACGTCATATACTTCGTGGCCAATCAGGATGACGTGCTAAAAGCTCTTGAAGGCCTGGGTCAGATTAAAACAAGTAATGCATTCCCTGGCATGTGCACTGTAGCAGATGATATGAAATGTGCTACAAAGGGAAAGAAGTCCAAATTTACGGTTCTTACTCGGTAAGTTTCATGACATTAAGGTTATGTCACTGATTGAGGTAATGTCATCGTTTCGAAAACTGGAAAATTAGATTGTCAATTGGTTATTCATTCATTCATTCATTCATTCATTCATTCAGTCAGTCAGTCAGTCATTCAGTCAGTCATTCAGTCTGTCAGTCAGTCAGTCATTCATTCATTCAGTCAGTCAGTCAGTCAGTCAGTCATTCAGCCTGTCAGTCAGTCAGTCATTCAGTCTGTCAGTCAGTCAGCCAGTCAGCCAGTCCATCCAATAGTCATTATGCCAGCCGCAATCAGACAGACACACAGACAGTCAGTCGGCCAGGTGTGTTCGCCAAGAAGTCAGCAGGTCTCGCTGTCCCTCAAACCCGTCCTTCAGTTGGTCAGCCAGCCAGACAATCAGTACGTCAGTCCGCTAATGTCTCAGTCCGTCTGTCGTCAGTTCTTCAGACAGAGCAAAAGACGGACGGACAGCAAATCAAACAACGATTCAGTAAGACAGTTAGTAAATCATTAGACAATGATTCAGTCGCTTTTAAATTATCAAATAAATCGATTAGACGACCTTAGCGGCCCAGTTGCCTAGTGGCTTCATCTCGTCATTGTTCTGACTTACTAGTTGGAATGTAGGTGATGCGTTTAACCTTGTTATGATGTGTTTAGTGATCACAGCGGGGCCCAGTGCACTGGCGGCGGTGAGGATGTGTTGGTTGACGTGTACACGTCTGACGGGAGAACAGTGCCTGCCGAAGTAAGACCGCTTGGCTCCTCCCCAGGCTCTTCACATGCTCTACTCTCACGCTACAACTCACAAAATGTTAGCATTTCATTTGAGATTCACGTGTGGCATGCATGACTATGATGATACATGCGCACAGTAATAACTTAAGTTTTATGCCTCCTTCGTGACCGTTATTTCGGTTGTCTCGCAACGTTAGGGGAGAAGCGTTGCGTTACGTCCCAAACAATAGCTGCGAAAGGGGAGTCTTGTCAGTCAGTTTGGCTGTACATGTTTTTGTTCGGTCCCTTTTATCGCACAGTACTTTTTGCGTCTGCACTTTATTTTTGTTTATTACTTTAAGGTCATCGTTGTCTTGACACGTTTATGTTTCTTTTTTTCATGTAGTTTGTGTTGTTTCTATGTAATTAACGTGTGCCTTCGCAGACATTATTTGAATCGTCACGCAACTCGCGGGAAAGAGTATTGCGTGACAATACAGGTAACGGCCGCGATCCGTCACGAAGTGCAAAGCCCAAAGTGTACCGTTGAAAATTCGCACATGTCATACTTAAATTATTTCACTTTATTGTAATTAACAGGTTCAAGGGCGCGTTGTCCAGCTACATTTATTTTTTTGCTTTTCGAGACACCAATCGTGACACTTAGTCTCATTGCGCCCGAAACGCGTGAGGCGGCAACGCGTGTTTCGGGGCGCGATTGAGTTCAAAGTGCGGGACTTGAAATAGTGAACGGTCATTCCGCAATTTATTGCCTTGGCTCCTGAGCTGGCGTTACATATCTTCGCTACGCAGTGCTGGTGAGTCACAAGAAGGGCGAAACAGCTGTCCACTGTTAAGATCCCGCTTTATCGGTTCTTGTCTTGTCTTGTTATATTTCACATAGTACATATAAGCCTTGCAGTCTATTATTTGTCTTTACATATTTTTTGGCTGATCAGATCTCTTGTGGATCCTACGTTGGCAGCGTTTATCGTAAACGCTGCCCTTGTAGTTTCTGGTTTCTCATTTTTTTAGAAGTATCTCAAAGCATTCTATGAGAGAATAAAACCGCCGTTTACCGTTTCCAAATATCTACATTAGCTTCGGAGATATTTAAGTTTGAAAAATGCGTTAAATATGCAAATGAGATGACTGATGACGTCATGCTCTCAAAACGATATTACAACAAGTGTATAAATAGTGTTTTCTTGGCCAATTTGCAGCGCAGACCATTGAAACTTGGTAGGCTAATAGTTCTACAGGAAAAATACCTACGGCTATAAAAAAATCTGTTCTTATAGCAACTCACTCTTTTCCAATCCCCGCCCACTTGATCTTAATATGTTAGCTAGTGATTTTCAGCTCGGAAAACGTTAAACAAGGCCAAAAACTGGAGCTGACTTGTTTATATGCTTGCTGCATCATGCATATATGGCACAATTAGGGAATATCAAAATGGAACGCCAAAGGTGGGCAGAGAAGCCTGGAACTTAGTATGTTGCCAAAAACTATTAAGCTTGTAGATTCTTACTGCAAAGAAACGAACATTTCTTATTCAAATTGGCTGAGATATCTTTTTTCATCATCTTTGCCTAAAATTTGGTTGGGTGTAGGTCATCATCACTTGGCTAATTTGCATGATTTAAAAACTTGAATATCTCTGGAATGAACAGAGATATTTAAAAACTTGAATATCTCTGGAATGAACAGAGATATTTGAAAACAGTAATAACATTTTTCTTGCCATGCATTCTACTTGTTTATGTTTGAATTTGCTTAAGGCCATGTTACACGAAGCAATTTTTCTTGCAACTTGCAACGCAACAAACGTTGCGGTTGCAAGTTGCAAGAACTAAAAAATTCACGTGTATCACCCCATTTTGCAGCTGCAATTGTTGCGTTGCGAGTTGCAAGAAAAGCAGAACGACTCTCTACTTTTCGCAACGTTGGGAGACAAGTTGCTTGCGTGTAACATCCCCTCTGCAACTTGAAAGGTTTTTTATTCGTCATCGTTGCGTTGCAAGTTGCAAGAAAAATTGACTCGTGTAACATGGCCTTTAGATAAGAAGATGCCATTTTCGTCTTAGCACCCCTTAGGGTGCCTAGAATTAAATGGGTTAGCTTTCTAATAACTCTAGATAACCAGGAGCTCATTACCCGGAGCCTCCATACCAACTGTACCCTTGAGTCAACCCTGTCCCGTTTTTTTCTATTTTTAGCACTGTGCTATCTGCGGGAGTTCTTAATTTCCCACGAAAACATGCTGACTTCCGCATGACATCCTAAAAAAAATTAAACTTTCCTTGCTTTCCGGCATTATTGAAATACTTTCGTGTGGCCTGTATGTGACGTATAACAATAGAGGGCCACAGCTCTCTTATTGGCTATCATAAAAACCAAGTAGAGGGGGTAAGTTTCTAAAGAAACTATGGTGCTGCGTCGGTGGGAGTATTACAGGATAATTTGGTTTTATCAACTGAGTTGATAATGTGAATTAGCCACCGTAAAGAGATTCGAAAGCTGACGTTTCGAGCGCTAGCCCTTCGTCGGAGCGAATATTATAAAAACACCCGCGAGAACCCCCGTGGGAGGTGATTCGAAAAATAAAAAGATATGGGACATGGTTAACTCAGAGGGTCAGTATGGAAGATGGAAGCTCCGGGTAATGGGCTCCTGTGATAACTTGTCATTGGCGATTTATTAATTACCCTGTAAGATTTATTTATGTTTTATTTATTGATTTTAATTGTTCCTTTGTCTGCCCAAGAGAATCTCTGTCTCACACTTGGTATCTACGAATGTTTTTTAGGGGTATATTTATTTTCTTTGACGTTACATTATATTTTTTTCTCTAGGTCGAGGATAACAGGAACGGTTCCTACGGGGTTTCTTACAGTCCATTCAATGCCGGGATGCACAAGGTACTACGCTCTCAAGCAAAGCTTGAATAAGCAAAACGTTTTCTCTCTTGATGGTCATTTCTCACGTAACAACTCCAAACTAAGCAACCAAATAATCAGAAAACACTACGTGAATTTCCGTAAATGTTTTCCAAACTACTTTCAGTTTTTTCCAGTTCGTCGACCTTTTGCCGTTTGTCTTGACGCAACCACCAAAATCTTTGAAAGGCTCCGGCTCGTTAAGTATAAAAATCTTTAGACGTTAGCAAAGTACTGATCACAGCCACTATTTCAGACATTTTAGTTTTCTGTGCATCGATCATTTTTAACGGTTGAAGATTAAACCAAAACCGAAAAACAACAAAGGCTGAAGTACGACCACAAAAGATTCAGATATCAATTCATTTATAAAGTATTTTTGACAAAGTTCAGCTACACGAAAAACCTTAGTGCCTGGAAGTAAATTAAAGTCGGATTGAACCTAGAGCCTTTACTAACTTCAAACTGCCTTCGTCTAAAGCAATTCATTTGAGCTTAAATATTTACTTTTGCTTTTAGGTTTCAGTGACGGTGCGAGACAAACACATTCAAGGGAGTCCTTTCAAAGTGAACGTTGTTAACACTGGAGAATCGTATCTAAAGTTTGGCAAGAAGGGAACAGAAATTGGAGAATTTAATGGCATATTCGGAGTTGCTGTGGACGATGAAGGACATATAATCATCACCGACTGCCATAATCACAGAGTACAAGTATTTAATCAAAATGGCGGATTTATGTTCCAGTTTGGACGCAAGGGAGAGGGCAGCGGACAGTTCCAGTGCCCCACAGGGGTCGGGGTGGATCCTGATGGGAGGATTGTCGTCTGTGAAAGACTGGGGAGCAGAATACAGGTAAGGGAAAGTACCTCAAATTGGCTCAATGCGTATTTTTATAAATTGATTGTGTAAAAAAATATCTTGCAATGTGCATAGTGATATCAATCAACGAAAGCGTTCTGTATTTCTCTCTAAGCAATCAGAAACAAACCAAAAGCATTTATGACTCGACTTTTGGCCGTGGTTCTCAGCGTTTGCTGGTTTTTCTGCGCTTCAGCGCCAGATACATTACATACTTAGTAGGCTTTAAGCTTCCCCACTAGTAGAGGGGTGTAACTAAGACTGAAAGATTAAAGCGTTTTGGTGATGATGACGATGATGATGATTTTGCTTTGCGTTCTGATTGGCTCACCCTTTAATCATTTTGTGTTCATTGTGATTGGTCAGATGTAGAGATAAATGGGGTTCTTTTGCCTGGTACTTTTGGTTAGAATTTACAACCGTTCGGCAGAGAACCAGTACCAAGTTCAAATGTTCAATTCAGCTGGTTGCAATTGAAACGCTTTTTATCGAACAAATGCGCAATTCGTAAAGCTGTTTTAACTGATCTATGCATGATATAATGTCATGTAATGTGTTTCATCAAAAATTGTAGTATGCCCGCAAAACAACTACTGAAAGTCAGCGCTCCTTCAAAGCATGTAGTAATATGTAGATGTACAGTGTTACTTCCAGAACTACAGAGGGATTAAAATTTAAATTAAATTTCTGGATTCTTCCTGCTTCTCTAATCAAGAGATTCTACTTTGTTACATTTGTAGATTTTTGACCGAGATGGAATGTTTCTTCACAAGTTCTCCGTTCCAGATCTAAAGGCCTCCACGCTGGCAGTGGACGCAAACAGAAGAATCATTGTTGCTGACTCAGCAAATCGCTGTATTCACGTTATTTCATTGGACACAGGTTAATATCATAATCAGTCACTCCGAATTACTGAGCCGTTGCCTGAGGAGAATTATCACTGAGGCAGTGTCATTTGTTTATTTTCTTTATTATTTGATAGCAGTGTTCTACTCTGGCCGTTAAAAAATAACAAAAACGAAGCCAGACTGAGTTAGCTTGCAAAATGTTTTCAAAAACAGCAATAATTTGTACTAATTTTCTTTCTCTTCCTCCTTTTTTTCTTTATTTTTTCTTTCCTTGAATTCAGTTCCTGATATTCTATTGTCTCCTCTCTTTGCTTGTTTCTGTCTGTTACCTTTTGTTTGCTGTTTAACCTGTCACTTTTTTCCTCCAGGTCAGTCGTTCAAGTTTGGTTCGTTTGGCGACGGCAATGGTGAGCTGAATTATCCATGCTACGTTGCGGTGAACTCTCAAGGACACATTATTGTGTCTGACATGCACAGCCACCGTATTCAGGTTTGCTTTTGCTCTGTCTATCATTGTATCTACACAGCGGTTTCCCACTGAGTATCAGTATCGTAAACCAAACCCGCGAAGAAATCACTCTAGCCAATCACAAAGCACACAGAGAATACAGCGGACCAATCAAAACTCGAAGTAATAACATGTAGCTGACGCAAAGCGCGGGAAAACGTGTGTGAACCAATCACGATTGGTTTTGGTTCTAATTCTGATTGGATGAAAAAGTGGCGCGAGTTTTTTAAGCCAATCATGTAAAAAATGCAAAACCAATTACCTTTCGACACTCGAATGAAATTTAAAACGCAAAATTGCAGAAGTCCAGTAATGATTCCAAAAGCGCCCTAACTCCGTTTATATGCGCCCAGAACACTGCATGAAATCTCCACAGCGGTCACGTAGACGTTACGTGGACTTAAGGCTTGTATTCAGTACTAGTTACGTTGGATAAAAAAGCGAAGAGATGTTAACTGAACTAAAAATACTTTCTTTCCAGGTTTTTGATTCACGTGGTCGTTTCTTGTTCAATTTCGGTCGAAAGGGTAGTCAGGACGGGGAATTAATGCGGCCCACAGGGGTGGCCGTAGGGCACGATGGAAACATCATAGTCGCTGATAGAGACAATCATCGTATTCAAGTCTTCTCTAGCGAGGGGCGTTTTATCACAAAGTTTGGTACCAAGGGGGATGGAGACGGGCAAACTAAATGATCCACATGGCCTCGCACTGACGCCAGAGGGAAATATAATTGTCGCAGACTTTCGTAATAATCGTGTTCAACTGTTTGGGCAACCGGCGTAAAACGACAACCTGCTGGTGGACGTCTTAGCAATACTATTTTCCACACACCGTAAAAAATTATTTACCAGGAGAGTGGAGAAAGGAAGACAGTGTCATATAATGCCATATTTGGAAAACGCATCATCATTGGCTCGCTATCGGTACAGTGATTGGTTGGCCAAGGGCACGTGGTCCAAATGTCCTGCCATTTCATTCCATTAGTAGTTAATTTCCGGAGGCGGAGATGTAGTGTCGACATTTCTCACCCTCGCTGATATTTAATTGAGTTTCATCTCTCCGTATCATTCTGGAGTTTTCAACTGCGTGTCTTAACACGCAACTTTTTTTCTCCCACATTTACACAGTACTTCAGCCACTTATGTCCAGAATTGCAGGGTTATGAGATTCAATGCACTTTATGAATACTTATCACAGTGTCATTTTCATGTTGCTTCATATTCGACAGAATTATGTGTGTTTTTATATACTTGGTGACTTTTTGGGAAAGATGACACTTCATGATGGTTATCATAAAAACCATGCATCTCATTAACCTGCATTTCTGGACGTATTTGACTTCAGCGTGACAACGCTATTTTGTCCGTGCCACAGAAAATACAGCCAATCAGAAAACAGGAAAGCCGTTTTATATTTGACGATTTTTCATCCAACCTTCCCATCATGCGCCGCGCGTATGTCGCATTGATTGTGTTGGTCAATGTAGAATTCTGTAGATCAAGGAGGGTGTTATCCACCGAGGCCGAAAATTCGTAAATCACTCGCCTGCGGCTCGTGGTTTACGAATTCTTCTCGTGTTCTACCAACATCCCGTGTGGTTTATCAGCCTATAAACCATAGACACTTGTGATCTGTTGCTCAATTGTACCACTATTAGGTTCTTGTAAACTCATATAGTGATTTTCCTTGATCATTTTCATTTTTTCATTAGCTTAACGAGGACTCCTCTGCAAACCACTTTGTGACTTAAGCTTCCTCATTAAAGATTGACGTTTAAATATTTCTTAAATTTAAATTCTATACTAATACTATTTTATGTTACTTTTATTATCTCAGAATTCGTACATTTTGTATTATTTTATAGCCTTTGCCATGCTTTTATTGGGGTAAGTGTATTGTAAAGAAAAAACAAGAATTTTATATCAACCAATTCTTTGACCAATATCTTTTTTAGCATTTCTTTGTTTACTTATTACCGTTCCAGTTATCGATATAAAGTTAATTGCTCATCCAAAAGGCTCTTTCGTGGGGCTTATTCATTGATTAACGATAATTTTGTTTCAAATTTGTATTATTTTTTGCCAGTTTTCTTTGTAAGAGGATATTTTTATTTTATATTTTGTTATCAAGAATTCCCTGAACTCTAGAAGCCGAGTAGCAACTTACTTTTTTGAAATTACCAAAATTAGCTATTAGTATTAACAATGCCGCTGGTCGATTTTAATTCAATGTAAACCAGGGGCCCATTCTCGAAGCTCCCGGTAATTACTGGGCCTGTTAAGCTGTTTTGTTTTCCATTCCAGATGGGAGTTTCAAAAGTTTTTAATATTATACAGTAAAGTTACTAGCTAAAGAAACAAAATGGACTTAATTAGAGTTCAGAACACACCCTACTTTTCTTGAGATTTTGATTTCAAAATCTGATTTCGGTCCCGTTAAGTTACCGGGTCTTTCGAGAAACGGGCCCCAGACTCTCTAATTACACTTACGGCGCAATCACTCGATTGGCGACGTTTTAGTTTTACGAGGAGACAAATGTAGTTTTGAAGTTAGGTTGTTTTCTAATATCTTTTTCTGAACGCTTTCCCAGCGGAAACATGCAGCAACTGTACCCGTTTTAGTCCAGTTTAAAAACTGATTCAATTCAAGTCTATTTATCTTTTTGAATCCTGCTGTTCAAACAACCTCATATCTTGTATTTGAATGGAGTAGCAATGATAATTATAACGTGTGATCTGGTAATCAATAAGGCCCGGTCCACACAAGGCCAGAGAAATTTGAGAACTCAGCTTTATTTTAGCGCTTATTCCACACTTACCCTTTACGACAACGGAGCTTTTTGAAAACGCTCCTCAAACAGGAGGAATTTGAAAACGCGGGCTTTGCGTTGTAGTTTTGACAGAAAAACATTATGAAAACAAAGCCTTCCGAAAACGATGACGTAAAGATAATCACGTGATTTCCCTGGCAGGGTTTCCCTCAAACACAATTCCAAAGTGGCCGTTATCGTTGCGTTGTGAACTTTCTCATGGCTTGTGTAGTGTGGACGGAAAATATTTGCCGAGTTTTCAGAGTGAAAACCCCAATGTGATATTTCTTTGGCGTAGTGTGTGGACAAGAACTAAATTTGAGGAAGCTTGGTACTTTCTATCCCTCTTTTCACTGTGTTGCCTTAATTTAATGTCAAACCGCTTTGAAGCGGTTAAAAATTGCGAGGCTTGACTGACTTACAAGAAGTAAAGTTTTCATTAAAGCTTTTGAGAGATAATAATTTATAATTAACTAAAACGATTCCCAATTCTAAATTCCGCCACAAATTCTAATATATTGTGTTTGTACTACAAATGAAAGAAATTATAATTTGAAAAGTGAATTGGTTTGCTTTTCAGCTAATTGATGTCTTTACAAATTAAGACTTTGATAAATACACCTGTATCATAATTTAGGTAGAACAATGCTTAGTCAATAAACAGAAATGCGAAGTAAATCGTTGTCTTTTAGCGACATCCTACATTTAAGAGCCCAGTTATATGGTCTCAGGTACCCGAGACAATCCTATCCCTGATGCAACTTTATTGAGCGTTTATATGTGAAAACGTGGTTCCTGTAGGCCGAGTCAAAGTTAACCCAGGATGATTATTCATAGCCCTTACTGAATAATCAAATGTGCAAATATCCCTCTTTCTTTGGTTTTCCTCGGTCGTTCGATCACAGTGGGTTTTGCCGAGTTAATTTTCACTTCTTTGATACGAATTTCTGCTTTAAATCCTAAATCTAAGCATTACGTGACACTCGCCACGCTGGGAGTTGTCCCGGTTAGGCTAGCCAAAGCGTTTATATGAAGAAAAGTTGTCCCGCTTGCAAGGGTTACCCTACCCTCGTACCTGCCGAGGTGAGACAACCCACGCCCCCCGAGACCATATAAATGTGACCTAAAAGACCTTCCTTTGTTATAGTCGGGGCTAAAGAACTTAATTTCTCTTTTAAAATGACGTGTTACTGCTCGTTCCTTTCATAATCTCTCCACAGACCCTCTACTTTGTCGTAAGTTCGTCAAGATCGCAATCAGTCAGAGTATTAACTCCAGGGGGGTAAGTAAAACGCCACAACGCATAGGAGGGGTGGGGGCCTGGGGAGAG
>JAHPZR010004362.1:5000-61768 GCA_019787425.1 Platygyra sinensis
TTGGAGTAGCCGTTGTGTTTTAATTTTGTTTTGCTGGTAAGATGTTTCCTTGTACAAAATCGCGTAAGACATCATTATGAAAACGATGCAAGAAATAATAACAATAAATATTATCACATTACCTATTTTTTCTCCCATCCCGTCATCAAATAATTGATTAACAGATGTCCGTCTAAGAATTGTGCAACATACAGCAAGAACCCAAAACACTGTTTCTACCACCTTAATGTTCAGTGTTGTAACGAGATAAGGATACACAAAGGTATATTTGATGGCTATTAGCCTCTCACAAGTCACTAACATCAAATGAAGTGCCGACGAGAGAGTAACTGCAACTAAAAACAGAATGTGAAGGTTATGGATAATGTCAGTGTTTATGCCACCAAGTAGCTGTAATATTCCCCATATTATATAAGTTGGCTGGACAAGGAGACCAGTTAATGCATCTGTTAATGCCAGGCAAGCTAGCAAGATGTTAGCGTAACTCTGTAGTCTTGGTCTTCTTTTCACAGCTATGATCACCAACCAGTTGAGAGCGACAGTAAAGGGGCAGGAAATGCTGTTTAAAATGATGGTGATGATGTAAGTAACCTTGAGTGCGACATTAAGAGCTTCGCCATCCATGGTGCTATTTATTGTCCCTTGGGAAATGTTTGTAAGATTTGACGCGAACAGGTTAGTCATGGGTTGAAAGAACGTCTGACTACTGGGTACACAAGTCTCCTAGATTTATATACCAGTTTCATGTTAGGAAAGACTGTGAGATACCTTGGAGCCCCTCGTCAAATCTTCTAGATATATTGTGCCTTTGATGCGTTTTGAAAGCCGACGAGATTAATATCAAGATGTGATTTTCTTTAATTGCTTTATTCAATGTAAGCCTCAATTGAAACCTGGATATTTCAGTGAATCATAGCAACGCTAATTAATTTTTAGGGATTTAGGAAAAGTTTTCTAGAAGTTAACCCAAGGTAATGATATTATTAAATTTGTTTTTTCAAAAATGCTCCTTTCTGCTGAAATAGAAAACAAAAAAGACAAAAAAAGCTACGAATTTTCCAAAAAGGATATAACCACAATAAACAAGATGGATTTATTTACACAAAAATTAATTAAAGTTTGCCGAAAGGGTTTTAATAGGAGAATATTTCTCTTTTGCCAGTAGAATTAACATTTGCGGATCTTTAACTTAAAGAAACTTAACCGTCATTTCCAAAAAAAGTAATGAGCTGTAGTTGTTAATCCTCTCTTCACGTACGTAATACGCTAATCCTTGTAAGAAATCGAGAAAATTTTCTGCATGTTAACCCAAGATTTGTAATGATATTATTAATTCGTCATTGAAAACTGTTCCTTTTTGCTGAATTCAAAAACTAAGAATTTTCCCAAGAGTATATAACTGCAATAAACACGGTGGATTTGTTTAAAGGAAAAATTAATTAAGTTTGCCGAAAGGGTTTCAATAGGAGAATATTTCTCTTTTTCTAGTAGAATTAAACTTTGCAGCTCTTAAACTTAGAGGTACTCAACGGTCATTTAAAAAAAAATTAATGAGGTACAATAGCTGATCCTCTGTTCACGAAATAGACACCAAATGTGGATGTTTATATACATCGAAATAGTAAAAAAAAAATGAAAAAAGAAGTGCAGTAAAATCCCTATGAAGGAATATACTAGCTACCATACTTTTATGCTTTGCTAAGTGCATCACGAATCAGTAATCCGTTCAGAAACATCAGTATGGGTGAGCTGTTATTTGAATAATTTTTTATCCTTGTAAGTTTGTCAACTTTGAAGAAGATTAGGATACATGAATTTTAATGTCTGCGATTACGACATTCTATGACCAATATGTTGCAAAAATAATTTAAACCGTTCATTTGTTTATTATATTCATGGCGTTCATTTGCTTACGACATCGAAAAAATGATGGAGATTTCTTTCTGACTGCCACTTTTGGGTAGAAGGCTTTCAAAAAGTTACTAAAGAAGTTTCTTTTTGGACGAATAAGTAATAAAATAATTTTAAGTAACCTTATCCTATTTCTTAGCAAGTCGTAGTTCTGTGCTAAGCTTTTTTATTTACTCTTTGTAACGTTTGATAGGGTGGTACAGTCGCCTCAGCTTTTACTTTTATATCAGATTTATGATGCGGAAATCTGGGGGTAACACATCATTAAATTTCCTAGATTAAGTCTATATTGTGCTTTTGGTACGTTTTGAAAGCCGACAAGATTAATTTCAAGACGTGATTATCTTAATTGCTTTATTAAATACAAGCCTCAGTTTAAACTTATATATTATAGTGAATCATAGCAACGATAATTTTTTAATTGGGAAGAGTTTTCTACAAGTTTGCCCAAGATAATGATATTAGTAAAGAACAAACAAAGAATTTTCCATGGAATGCATAACCACAATAAACATGGTAGTTTAAGTTTGCCGAAAGGGCTTCAATAAGGGAATATTTCTTTCTGGCTATTACAATTGATATGTGCGGCTCCCAAACTTAATGGTACTTAACCGTCATGGTAACAAAAGTTAATGAGGTATAATTGTTAATCCTCTGCTCACAATATGACATCGAATATGAAAAACCGATGAAACAAATCAAAAATATCACAGATAGTATGTAAAAAGTGCATGACGAATCAGTAATCCTTTCAAAAAACATCGGCATGGGTCAGCTGTTTTCTGACTGATTTGTTATCCGAGTGAGTTTGTCAACTTTAAAGCCGGACGATTGGAGTACATTGATTTTAATACCTGTAAAAATGACATTCTGTGACCAATATGTTTAATTTTTCAATTGCACCCAAAGACAATTTGAACCTTTCATTTGTTCATTATATTCATGGCCTTCATTTTCTCACGAAATCGAAAACGAAATTTGTTTCCGACTGCTACTTTTGGGTAAATTTCTTTCTCCAAGTTATTAAAAATATGTTTCCCCTCTCCTTTTTTGATAAACAAATAATATATTATGCTAAATAATCTAATCCTCTTTATTCAGCAGCAAACCCTATTCCTGCTCTGATCTTTTTTATTCAGTCTTTGATAACGCCAGTGAAATTTCACGAACGAGCGAAACGACCAAAAGCAAATCGCCAAAACGATCAGAGAGTGGAAACTATCAAATCAAAACAAAATAACCGAAATAAGTGAAACTTGTTTTTCTTATTGAAAGCATACCAGGATACGTTTTCAGGCTTCTCAGACCGGAATAGCGCTCTGGTTAGCATGGTTTCGCTCGTGTTGGCTTTGATTGTTTTATCAGGAGGCTATTTACTTTAAACCCACTAAAGAAAGTTGAGCATGATCAGGTTTCTGTCGATTTTAGCGGAACTTTTAGTTCAGTTAATTTATAGCTGTTTAATAAAGCTGGAGTGGAGATCTGAAAAACAAATTGTCTAATTTCGTTCTTCCGCCAACAGTTGACCAATAAACTGAGGAGAGAGTTCAAAGTTACAAAACAGACAAGTTTATTAATGTTAAGGTTTCAAGGGAGCAGCATGAAAAATAGCACAGAGTACAAAAAAAAACAGTTGTTTTAACTGCCTTGCTCTGTTTGACAAACCTTTGTACTTCTTCAGGAGGTAACTGTTTAATCTTTGCCGAGCTGTTTCGTGATATAAAATCGCGTAAGACATCACTGTGAAAGCAATAGGCGACGACAATGGCGATTAAAAAAAGAATTAATTTATATTTTAACTAAGAATCTTGGGAAACTCAAAAGTCATTTAGTTAGTTAAGTATTATCTCCAGCGCCGTAGCTAGTAACAGGCCAACCGAGGCACTTGCCTCGGTCATTTCTTTGGCTTTTGTTGTTTATAGTACCTAATACCTAGGAAGAGAACTCAACCATGGACTGATTGCCTCAGTCATAAGTTATTCATAGACATTGCCTCAGTCAAAATTTTTTTCTGGCTACAGCCCTGATCTCCTATTCTCCGTAATGTAATTTTGTCTCGAACCTGTTCGTTAAACAACCGATTGACAACTGGTATAACACAAAGGAACACCCATTCAAGTAAAGGGGCATTTATAGCCGACATCGCCATCCATGGTGATGTTTGTTATTGCTTGGGAAATGTTTCAAAGATTTGATGCGGACACATTAGTTAATACCGCTTTCGTTGATACGCGGAAACGTTTCCAAAATTTCCGTCAATCATACATGTTATTGACAGATCGGATCGAAATCCACCAATCACAGCTCGCTAGCACGACGTAAAGAGGGTCTGAATGTCGCACTAGTGGCTGTGATTGGTGGATTTCGATCCGATGTGTCGATAGCACGCAAGACTGACGGAAATTTTGGAAGCTTTTGCGCGGGTGTTTTGTTTTCCTAAGTCGCGTGTCAACGAAAACGGTGGTAGGTTGAGTCGAAAGAAAGTCTGAGAACCAGGTGCAAACGTCTTTCAGATTCATACATCTGAATTGCGTCGAGAGTAACTGGTATTTACTTGGAGTATCTCATTAATTCTCTCTGTTATAGTAAGTACATTTTGTACCTTTGTTACTTTTTTCAAAGCTGCCATGATTAATTTTATGAAGTATTGAAGTATCTTTAATTTTCTTATTCATTACTGAACAGATATTATGTAAGCCTCAACTGGCACCGGGTGATTTCATTGAATCACAGTAACACTCAATTTTTTGATGAAAAAGTATATTTGGGTTATGCTCATCTTATTATTAAAGGAGACAAATCGAATCAATTCAAATACCACGATCTTAATTTGCAATATTTATTCATGTCAAAAATGCTGTTAATAAGCAGAAGACCCCAAATAATAAGTAACACAATTTTTCAGAGGTGTGGACAATTAATATCAGTTTGAAAGTCCTAATTTCGTGTTGATATTTATCAATAATTTTCAGTTAGCCCAACTGGCCTACCTCTAGAGAGAACACCTTTTAAAGGGAACGTCCAATCCTACAACAAGTTGGCTTTGGATTGTTTGAAATAATTACTAAATCTTAAATCTTACAGGACAAAGTAAAAATAACATTCAAGAGTAACAAAAATTGAGGTAAGGTTATCCCCTATTTTCGCTTTTAAATTTCCCGTGCACCGCCATATTGCATTTTGCGATTTTATAGCCTCTTAAAGATCTAATATATAGATTTAGGCCAGCCTAAAAGCGTAGCTCCTTGGCCGGGTTGTTCAGTTCCCGATTCAGCTAACCAAGAAAGAGGTAGAATTTTGCTTTGAGTTTTTTGGTGAGGTTTTCTGTTTCTTGTTTGACCTTCTGTTTTGAGTTTTATAATCACCATATACACAAAACAAAGCAGCAAAAAACATTTGTATAGAAGAAAAAGTTATAATTCGAATAAATTTTTATCCTGGGCTAGCGTTAACTGGCTTCCGAACAATCCTGCCCTGTTTTCAACGAGTCAGCCTGACATGATGAGCCCACGATCCAATTGAAAAGCCAGCACTTGGTCAGCGGTCAACTTCCAAAAAACGCGTGACCTCAATGAGTTGTAGACTTGAGCCCGCGATATGGTCACGTGATACTGGTCAGCAGATACCTTGTTTTGACAGGTGTCAGTTGATCATAAGAGGGATGTCCAATATCAAAGAACTACACGGTAAACCAAGACTGCGTGTCTCTGCCAACCTCTTATTCGGAGTATGGCCGCCATGTTGCGCGACTCCGCCGTCGTGCGTACGCGCCCACGAGCATTACCGCTGTCCACGATAACCATGATAAAATCCATACATGGGTTTCTTTTTCCTATACGGTTATGGGGCTCCGATTGGTGGCCCTTCGGGCCGCCGGAGCTCCGCTATAATTTTTGAAATTTTTCCTCAAACGCATACTACAAGTTGTAGATAATGCCGTGTTTTGGCAAAACGTATTGTTATATTTCGAAAACAATCCACTCAGTCCAAGTTTTTAGACGTTTCCTATTGTGGTTACGTGACATACCAAATATGGGCGTGGTTCGAAACATTTAAAGGAAACGCGAATCGAACAAACACGGTAAACTTTGATGCACCCTGGACTTCAGGAGCCAAAAAAGGAGGTTTTAAGATTTCCTTAGCAACAGACTTGTAGTTAAGTTTCTCCCGGAATCTCCCCCCTTGATTTGCTAAAGAAATCACAAAGCTGAAAGCTTTTTTTAGCCTGCGCTGCCGAGATGCCTAAGCTTGAATATGCTGGAACCATGTGCTGAGAAGCTTGAAAAAATCGGTTTTTGGACATTGCGAATGGGAGACCGGCAAGGGTGTTCTTTCGCGTAATGTGGTGTTAACACGAGTTGCTCTTAGATGCTTGAAAAAAAAAATTTTGAACAAATTGTCTTCTTACCGCCAAGTTCTATACTACTTGCTTAGCAACTCGAAAAAAATAGAAATTTCTCTCCGACAGTCACTTCCAGTTAAAAGCGTTTCAATAACTTGTTAGAAAAGCCTTTTTAATGAACAAATAGTAAATTACTTTAAGTATCTTAATCCTCTTTATTAGCAATTCTTAGTTCAGTGGTAAGCTTTTTGATCCATTCTTTGAAAATGTCTGGTGAAATTTCACAAACGAGCCAAGCGACCGAAATGAAACCGCCAAAATAATCAGGACAGCGGAAACTATTGAATCAAGATTAAGTCCTTGAAATACGCGAAACTCGTTTTCATTATTGAAAGCCAACTGGAGTGTTTTTCAGGCTACCTGGGTACTTTATCAAGGCTCACCGGAACAGCAGTCAGGCTAGCATCGTTTCGCTCGTGTTAGCTTCGGTTGTTTAATCAGAAAGCCTTTTACTTTAATTAAACCCACCCATGCAAATTCAGCTTAACCATTTTTTTTCCATTGGCTAAGTTAAACAGTGATTTCTCCTAACCTAAGATGTGGAAAGCTTTCACCACATGTTGCTGTCGGAAAAAAATTTCGATTTTTGCGATTTCGTAAACGTCGATAGTATCGGAAATGTATGATAGATTGAAATTATCTTTGCAAGTAAATATAAGGACCGTGTTATTGAATTTAGTCAAACATTCCAGTCACAGGATATCATGTAATCGCCGGTAAGCTTTTAAGAGGCTGTCTCTCTAAAAACCGACCACTGATTTTACTTCGAAAATTCGATTTTTCTCATAAGCTGGGATTTTAAAGCCCTTACCTAGTTAATCACTAAAATGAGTTTCATTTGATTAAAAATTGTAATTGAATTTTCCTAGGCTTAGTTAAAGTTCGGTCCGCTGGACTCAAGTTGCATGCCTGCCGAAACTGGAAAAATAGCACATATTGCCGTCGCTCTAAAAAAATTAATATTCGCTCAAAAGTCCCAATTCTTTTTTTTAACTATAGATATATCACAACAGTTTGTTTAGCCATGTTGCAATTATAATTCAATGTTGTTCCTTCAACGGCTGAAAGCAGATTTTCTACCCGTTAAATCGAGTTTTGAACCATACACGAAAATAGCGCTACTTTGAAGGCGCGTTTTAAAAATGTGGCACCTGTTTGAAACCGCTGAACTACATGAATAGAAAGTATAAATAACACTTAATTCAAAACAATAATATAATTTGTCTGCCCACTATGTTTTCAAAACTAACGACCGCTTAAAGTTCGGGAAATTTTGAAAATACTTCAGTGAGTAACTGCATACTCGCCTTCGTGAAGTGCTCCTATAAATTCACCTAAATCTCTTACCTGGCTTTAAGATTAAAGTTTTGGTCCTTTGTAGCAATCCTTGAATCCTAGGTAGCATTAAAACTGCCAGCTTTTCCTTCCAGCAGTAGGTTTGTATACAAGGTACATTTATACGTTCCTGATCTGTGTCGAGCGTGACAGTCACATACTTCCGTGTTCTTTGTATTGCTGACCATTGTTTTCCTCGAAGTCGGTTTAATCATGTAGAGTCCTCTTAAAAGGTTTGTAGAAGCACTCTTTTGGACAACTCTCGGCACACATACAAGTATGAAAACTCAACGGTGATCAGGGGATCAACAGAAGGATTCATAAATGTCACGGCCATTTTGTGTTTACAACGGGTGTTTTCGTTCCCAATCTTCGCGTGAGCATCACATCCTGATTCCCGTGATACAGATTGGGAACTAATTTAGGGTGCCTTTCTTTAATAGAATCTGGGTCAGAACTTCATGGTCAATAAAAATCGGGAATCCGAAAGAATCCGAAAATGAATTTTGCGTTTCTTTACCAAACAGATCAATCGTATATCTCTCGGATCATGGTGCGTCAAAAGAACCGAAGAATCCACTCCCGGAGTGAGGGTCGCACGGGGGTATTCTCGTGATGAGTGGTTAGCTGATTTAATTTTCCTTGAAACGTGAATTTAGGAAATTTTTCTTCGTGATTTGTGACTTGAAGGTTTTGCGTGACTCGTGAGGACCTTGGAGTACAAACCCATACTCCTGATTTTACCACTATATTTGAGTCGAATGGTTAGAGTCGTCTGTCGAGGGTGACTTAGGTATGCGATTTGCAATATGGAGCCTTGATTAAGCCTTTCAGTAATTTGCTTTCTTCAAACACTCTTTCTAGATAGGTTATTATCAAGAGTATCTTACGTGCTTATTTCCGTGTTTCGGAAAAAAGACATATTTATATTAGTGATCCGTGATCCTCTATTTTTTCCGTTCGTTAACCGTGACAGAGACCCCGCTGTACTACCCTCCAGAGTGGATACTTCAGTTCCTTTGACACACCATGATCCTAGAGATATAGGACTGATCTGTTTAGTAAAGAAACGCAAAATGCATTTTCGGATTCTTTCGGATCTTGGATTTTCTTAAAGAAAGGCACCCTAAATTAGTTCCCAATCTGTATCACGGGAATCAGGTTGTGATACTCACGCGAAGATTGAGAACGAAAACACCCGTTGTAAACACAAAATGGCCGTGACATTTATGAATCCTTCTGTGGATCCCCTGATCACCGTTTACTGTTCATACTTGTATGTGTGCCGAAAGTTGTTCAAAAGAGTGCTTCTACAAACCTTTTAAGAGGACTCTACATGATTAAACCGACTTCGAGGAAAACAATGGTCAGCAATACAAAGAACACGGAAGTATGTGACTGTCACGCTCGACACAGATCAGGAACGTATAAATGTACCTTGTATACAAACCTACTGCTGGAAGGAAAAGCTGGCAGTTTTAATGCTACCTAGGATTCAAGGATTGCTACAAAGGACCAAAACTTTAATCTTAAAGCCAGGTAAGAGATTTAGGTGAATTTATAGGAGCACTTCACGAAGGCGAGTATGCAATTACTCACTGAAGTATTTTCAAAATTTCCCGAACTTTAAGCGGTCGTTAGTTTTGAAAACATAGTGGGCAGACAAATTATATTATTGTTTTGAATTAAGTGTCATTTATACTTTCTATTCATGTAGTTCAGCGGTTTCAAACAGGTGCCACATTTTTAAAACGCGCCTTCAAATCAGCGCTATTTTCGTGTATGGTTCAAAACTCGATTTAACGGGTAGAAAATCTGCTTTCAACCGTTGAAGGAAGAACATTGAATTATAATTGCAACATGGCTAAACAAACTGCTGTGATATGTCTATAGTTTAAAAAAAGAATTGGGACTTTTGAGCGAATATTAATTTTTTTAGAGCGACGGCAATATGTGTTTTTTTTTTCTAGTTTCGGCAGGCATGCAACTTGAGTCCAGCGGACCGAACTTTAACTAAGCCTAGGAAAATTCAATTACAATTTTTAATCAAATGAAACTCATTTTAGTGATTAACTAGGTAAGGGCTTTAAAATCCCAGCTTATGAGAAAAATTGAATTTTCGAAGTAAAATCAGTGGTCGGTTTTTAGAGAGACAGCCTCTTAAGAGCAATTCTCCGAGAAAGTGAAGCAAAGTTGGAAATGAAAAATTTTAACCCCCCCTCAATTTTTGTGTGTAGGTAGGTTACCTTTGGGGATAAACAAAAACAACCATATTTGGATCGGCAGATGCATCGTTGCCATGGTAACCGCACTTGATCACGTCGGCCAGAAGTCTATGTTTTGACCAAAAAATTCACTCTCAAGAAGTAAAAGTAAACGAGTCTGGTTCTCGGGTGCACGTGAGCCAATTCAAATGAAATTCATACATATGGTAGAGCCACTCTCCCAGTTTATAAAATTGACCGTTAAATATAGACAGGAAGAAAATGCTCGTTTTACTATGTCCCCTGTCAGCCATTTTGACAAGCGGGAAAAACAAGCACAACCATATTCGTAATTTCTCTGAAAGTACTCTTTCCTCATGAACCAAATTAGCAGCAGAGCTTAAATAGATATTGAAGTTTCTTAAAATCATAAAATCTATTTGGGGAAAATTATATTCTGGCAATGGTTGGTGGAGACACTTGGGGAAAATTGCAAAAAATTCAAAAATTGGCAACAACATCTTGATCAAAACGATCGGAGGCGAAACCATGCACCGAAACAATCGAGACAGCCTAAAGGAAGGAACAAGATGGAATCACCAAAGTCTTAGAATTTGAAAGCTAACCGTCAACAGGCTAACCTAAGGGTTATTCAGGCTACCTGGTGCTTTTCCAGGCTAACCCGAATGTTGCCAGTTCGTTGTTTGAGTGGCAGGTAGTTTGCAGTCTAAACAGAACGCAGGGTTGTCGGAACAGCAACAAGGTTATTTATTCCAGACGAACGTGGTAATTCCACACAATACTTCAAAACAAGCACACGCTAGGCTTGTAAATTACACTTCTACCTCCGTCACACTTGTATAAACACGGCCTCTGTCAAATGCACACGCGACGTTTGTCACACTTCAATAAACACGGCCGCTGCCAAACCTTACGCGTCCTCTCTTCGAAAACATCCTCTCTCTAAACAATCCCTCTCTAAAAAGCTACACCGATCCACTTATATACATTACAGCATAGGGTTCTAGAACTTTCCGGCTCTACTAAATAAAGTAACATTACAACATAAAACCAGTTACAGCAACATACGCGAACGGCTTAAAAGAACTGCTGAATCACTGTGATACGATACTAATTAAATATGCACGAAAGTTCCAGACGACTCTAGACAGTCACGTAAGTCACGCCACAATTTTTCGTAACATCGAACAACACCCCAGGTACCATTGTTTTTCACGATTTCGGGTTTTTCGGCGGTTCCCTTTCACACGTATTAGTGGTCTCAGTGGTTTCGTTCATTTCGTTTTTATTAAGGTTCGTTATTTGGATGCTTATGCCTTTCCTCGCTTTAAGAGGACGAGATTAAAAACGCTTTAACGTAGCTACGTATTCTGAAGTTTCTGATTGAATTTTTGTTCATAGATGATGAAACATCCATGAGTTTGGGAGACAGTCGAGTGGCACTCACTCACTCACTCAATCACTCGATTCTGATTAATTTATTCATTAATCTTGAATTAAATAATATTCTCTTACTTCCCCTACTAAGTATTTTTTTGTCCAAGAAGGTTCAGTCGTCTTCAGGAAGGTTGTTAATAAAAAGGAAGCCTATTTACGCCTACTATCTGTTTTAGCGGACTCTATCCAGCCCATGTTGGGCACTTGTCAAAACGAAGTTACTTATGATTGGTTTTCATGTGAATGTAAATGTAAATGTAATTTGTTTACCCACGGAGCACCAAGGAGTTAACAAGAACTCGTTCAGAAATGTCCGTGCATTCCAGGATCGAATTGGAATTTGGAAATGTTGGTTTTTAGGGAGAGGGGAAAACCGGAGTACCCAGAGAAAAACCTCTCGGAGCAGAGTAGAGAACCAACAACAAACTCAACCCACATATGACGCCGGGTCCGGGAATCGAACCCGGGACACTTTGGTGGGAGGCGAGCGCTCTCATCACTACGCCATCCCTGCTCCCCAGTTGGCGCCCAAGAGATCGCGTAGATCGGCCATTTTGGTTTGACGTGTTTTTCTTTCAAAAATATGTTGTTTTTTTATTATCGGCTTTAATTCACACGTAGATGCAAGCTGGTGGTGATGTATCGGCGAGGTCAAAGAATCGATACAAGAAAGCCAGAAAGTGGGATCGTGTTAACTTAACATATGTGGGAAATTAAGCTCGTAGCTTTTTCTCTTCATGGGCAAGAGAATTTTATGCTTTATTTTTTTTCACAAGTCAACCTATATGTACGATCGGTTAAATAAATATACTGCTAAATATTTTACTGATCATGGATGGACAAATTAATTTCAAGAGGCTGTGTAGATCTACTTTTTGCGAGAGAGGTGTGCTTTGTGTAAAACATAAGCCGGACGCATGATGGCTGGTGATGTGACGTTTTTGTTACTTCTAGAAATGAGGGATTTAGACAAATTGAAATCAGAATTTGCAATAATTATGGAGAAGAGGATGCTTGATACCTGTAAACCTAAGCATGGTCTGTAATCATTGCAATACTCTATTAGAAGAGACGTATAGATCAGCAATCCTTTGAGAGTCTTTAAATTATATTGCTGCATTGCTAGTGAGATTAGCACAAACAATACCAAGATATCTAGGTATAAAATAATGTGACTTGCGTTTTCAAGAAAGAAAATTACTGTTATTTTACTTGCATACACTACAATATGTAGCACCCTTATTAGAGATCGCACCAAGCTGGGGACTTCGCACTATAGTTGACTTAAGGTTCCCCTTTTTCAGGCTGAAGGTATATATAAGACTTTGCAGGACAGGGATTTCAAACATTAATTAATTATTTATCCAAGAAATAAGATGTAGTGGGGCCACATTAGGTTTGTGAAAGGGGTTTCAAGCTAGAAGCTACATGTATATATATGAAAGAAAAGCCTTTCCTGTCAAAACACTCTGCAAAGTTGATAGGGTTCTGACCTTGGGGCCTCATTTTATAAAGGTTTGTTATTTGTTATTCCCCCTCTCGCTCTCCATGGACATAGTTATATGGTAAAAAAAACTGATAATAATAGTAATAATACTTCTTTATATTCAAGAATATCATGAAGAACATATTTACAACAAAACTATTTACAAGGATAAATGCTGTTTCAAGTAAAAATTATTATTATTATTATTATTATTATTATTATTATTATTATTTCCAAGTTTTTTTCGTTCAACCTTGACCTTGACCTTCCTCGACCTTGATTATTCTAGATATCACAGAAACCTCATCCAATAATTGTTTAAAATCAACTTCAGTGACTAGGTGTCAATTTTGGACTGACTGGTGAATATGGTAAACTCTAATTTAATGATTTCATTTTGAGACAGACTTGTTATTCTTTGACACTGTATCATGTACAAGTTAATTTAAAAACAATGTTCCAGTTCCAATCAAAATTAATTTTTATCCATTTTAAAAGTTCTTAAAAGTTTTATCCATTTTAAACGTAGTCTGTGTAAACAACCTGTTAATTATTTATTTCTTATTTCTTTTCTATTTCAAGCAGCATTACCAGAAATCGCGGACATTTCGAGCCCGCTAAAAATTGTCAGCGGTATATTATGTTACACTCTAGAACAATAAAATCTAATATGGCGGCGCTTATCGATCTGTCCGAAAGGAAGCGTGTTTCTTACGATGTGCTTCACAGGTTAAGCACTGTTGATATATTGTATGCCGAGAATAGGAAAAAGAAAAGATCTTCCTTGGATTCTTGATCCGTTGTCCTTGCTTATTTCGAACCATTGACCAGGAATCCAAAAATTAAGAAGGTCAATGTAATTCAACTCATTTCCTCTCTCGTCTTTCATTCCACCAAGCTCATGCCATTTCTTCAGAATTGGATATGGGATGTATATTGACAGAGCAATTTCAGCTTGTCTACTGTGCTGCTGATGTATATAAGACAACGGGGAATCAGTGACTTGAAGCTTAAAATCAAGGGCTTTCTTTTCGAAATGAGCAAAACATGAGACATCTCAATGCCGGAATTCAATAAGTGAATTAAGTCTTCCCATATATTACCATTCGTAATTTCGCGCGATTTTTCGCATTTTTGAGCCTGTAGATACTAAGACAGCGGTAGAACATGTGAAACTGCCAGGAGGCTAAGCTGAAGTAAATATGGTGGATTTTTGCGCGATGGAAAGTGGTTGTTCTTCGAGTTTCTTCGCATCCTGCAGGACATTTGTGCGCCCAGAGGAAGGCTATATCCATTCGTGATTAAGCCGTTTTTTCGGTGCCGATTGGCGGCCTCCTGTTTTATCATGAAAGGCTTTATTTGACTTGCTTAAAACGATCGTGATTTGAAGAACATTTTGAGGGGTCGGCACCGATGGAAGCATGAAAGACACGGACAGCACAAAGCTTTGAAGTCAAGGTAAGTGAAGGATTTTGATGAAACTAGTAAGTAAGCACAACCGTAAATCCTTGTTATTTTGGTGCTAGTTGGCGGCTCGAAGAATAAACGAAACAGTAAAAAAACCTTCGCTTCGTAGTGCAGTTGCATATTATTTTTCAGCTAAAGGTCGGCACATAGAATTAAATATATTTAAACAGGCAAAAATTGAGATTTTGTTTTAGATCCCATACATTTCTTTATAACGTCGGGAAGCCATTTTTTAAGTTCTATTTGATTAACGTGCGTATTCGTGACGCAATGTGACTCGGATTTCTGGTAATGGTCTGGATTCGAGCCCTGGCTGGAAACATTGTGTTGTGATCTTGAGCAAGACACTTTACTCTCACAGTGCCTCGGTATCCACTCAGGTGTGTAAATAGGAACTGGCAAATCTAATGTTTGGGGCTAACCTTGCAATGGACTAGCATCCCATCCAGGGGGGAGTAGAAATACTCCTGGTCCCTTCATGCTACAGAAACTGGAATGAGTGCTGACCTGACGGCCGCTTGGCACATATGGGGACTTTACTTCCACTTCTGAGTTGCCGTTAGCTTCTTTTTCAGAACGAGTGCTTGTGCAAAACGTTTCACATGAGAATGACTTGATTTTCATGCGAATGAACGTACAGGTGGCATATACTTTCATACCAAACGTTTCGCACAAAGACTCGTTTTGCCACAGAGGCAAAAGTAAACTTGGGATTGCGCTATTCATCCATGGAGCTTTTAATTTTTTTCGCTAGAGCGAGATTAATCTGTAATGTTGTGAACAAGCAGCTGTCTACAAATCCTTCGTTAGGTTGCTTGGGCTGTTTTTCGTTTTCGTATGGACGAAAACAATTCGGGAAGAGGAGGTTTTGGAAAACGATGGCGTCACGAAAATCGTGTGATTTTACTGACCTAGTTTTCTTCAATAACAAGTACAATTGTTTCGTTTTTAAATCCCTCCACTGAGCTTGGAGTGGAAGGAAAATATTGAATACTTTTTCATGGTGAAACCTCTGTTTTCGAATTTTTTCTGGCGTTGTTTCACAGGTCATGATCAAGTCAGATTTGAATTTATACGCCTTGTCGCAGGGAAAAAACGTCTGTCGAGAGGACTTTTTTTTTCTTCCCAAACTGGTATCATAATAGTTTTTGATTTTCTTATCTGTCGTTTGCTGTAACATGGGAAGAACAGTCGCTCTAAAATCTCTACTGACTCGACCGAATGCGAAGGTGCTAAAAGCCAAGATGGCGACGTTCGCGGTGATTCTGAGTTTCTCACCATTGCTGTTGTCAGAGAGATGATAAAGGTCCAGGAATCTTCGTTCAAGTCAATGTTTGAATCTCTATTGTCCTCTCTTACAAACCGTGTAGATAATCCGTTACCGAGACAGTTGCTGGCCTAAAAGCGAACTTAGATTGCTGCCTAAACCAAGCAATGATCTGACGAAGAGCGTCGAGTTCACTCAAGATGAAGTGCAAAGCCTGAAATCAGTTGCTTCGAAACTCTCTGAGGCCGAAAAAGAGATTAGTCTGGTAAGAAATTCAATCACTTTACATTAGAATAAATTGGAGGCTCTGGAGAACCACAGCAGGAGAAAAAAACACAAGAGTGAACGGTACACCGGAGTCAGATGAAAGAGAAACCTGGGAGTCAATTGAAGCTAATTCAAAGTGAAGGACGTCATTACTGATAAACTTGGTATTGATGCGGACATTGAGCGAGCACATCGTGTTGAGCGAAAGACAATGCAACAACATGGAAATCAAGAGATTGAATCTGAACGGCCACCTTGGCCACGCACGATTGTTTGTCGGCTAAGAAATTGGAAGCAGAAAGAAGAAATTTTGCGGAAAGCTAGACGTGTAAAACCTGAATGCTTGTTTATCAGTGAAGACCTTTCTCCAGAAACTTTGGCTAAGCGTGAACCTTATGTGGCAGCTCTGAAGGAAGCCAAGAAAGCGGGCAAGGTGGCTTATTTTGTGTTAGACCGTTTAGTTATCAGAGATAGATTTACAAAGATTGTCACAAATTTCTATTTCACCCCAAGCGAATGTCGCTGCGACTTAACCCTGTGTCGTGTCGCAGGAGCCCTTTCTCTTGGTGTGTCCCGACCTTTAAAATTTTGGATCACAACAGAGGGTGCTAAATAACGTTAAGCTTTATTCCAAACGTGTTCTACTGGTTAACTGTTAAAGATCTTCCTACTGAATTTACAAAAAAAACATGTTTATCTCCAATAGTTATATATTGACAAAATGGACACCACTAAATAAAAGATAAAGGAAAAAGTAAGCAATGAAATTCAGCCAAGAGCTCTGTTCTGTTGATCAAACTACTTATCACAAAACGAAGCGGAGAAGGCCAGTAACCGCTGAGGTTTTTATCATTTTTATTTTGATTATTTTTTTTTGTTACTTTTTTACAGTTCTCTCCTGCTCTTAATTCCACCACTCCTTTCGTACTGTGCTACAAAACAAAGCGAAAGTAACCTAGGCCTTATTTTTTTGCAAATTTTACTGTTTCTTTATTGTTACAAATCAAAGAAAAGAACATAATTACTTGATACTGTTACTTCTACTAATATGCTGAATACTGCTGCTAGTGTTTTTGCCACTATTAGTGCCACTACTACCACCACCACTATTTCTAAAATAGGGAGCTTAAAGACCACAACGACGGCAACGAGAACGTCACACAAGACAGTTTTAATGAGCAAAACAATGGCTGAGTGTGTGTTCGTTTAAAAACTTGACACATTTTTAGGCGTTCTCATTAAAACAAAAACGTAGAATGACCAAGTTCTACGTAGTCTGAGGAACCCGAACAAAGACGGCATCTTTTTTTCCTGTTCCATTTGGAATCGAACGATGTTATTGTGTGTTTAGTCTGAGTACGTTTTTCAGAGCCATAGGTGTTCTGAACAGATTCATATATAGATTCAATTTTGACTGGGCGTCGTGCTCGACGTCACCTTCGTGGTTGATGAAGCCCCTTCTAATTCCACCATCACCGCCACTAACACTACTCTTAAAATTACGACCTTAACAGGAATGGACAGGAGAACTCAAAGGGCTTAAAGGGTGCATCTTCTGTGCTTCGGCCAAATCAAACCTCGACAGCAACGGTCTGCGTAGGTATCGTAGACGCGATTTCCGCAGCATCTTGGTAAGACCCCAAATTTACGTTGTATGGTGCCTCGGCAGCAGAGCTGGAAAATTTGATCGTAAGTGGGTCTCCGACAGCACCTCACTCGCACCCCAATCTTGTTGTTTATGACACCACGGCAGCATATCTGTCTAGCGGGGTTGTACCATTGTCCCCTACGGCATTGCACAAGCCTTGTTCGCCGGCCTACCAGATCTAGCCTTCCTTCCTTCGTCGTTGGTCTTGATCGCGTCCTTACCTGTTGTTGATTAAAATTAAATTATATTTAGCGTACGCATCGCGTCCCCCGTGTTTTACTTACATTGGTTATGTATCGGAGCTGTTGGCCATGACACACAAAAAAACGGTTTATAAATATAAGTATATAAATATATAACAACTTTATGAATAAATAAATAAATATTTAATACTGAAATAAACGTAATTTTCTGCAAACCGAGATTCAATTTTTGCTCTACCCCATAGCATGAGTGCTCTTTAATATTTACTGAATTGTAATTTATAATCAGAGAAAAGCGCCATAGGTTTTTTTTTTATTAAATATTGTTTTGATATAAACAGACAACAATAAAATAATGTAAGGAAACTGATAAAAGAAATAAGTCACTGAAAGAACGAATAAAAAGGTAAATTATATATTTTATAGAGATTTCATTTGCGTTCTAGAAAAGTACAAGAAAACAAATGCATTTTCAATGGTTTTTGTTTTTCTTAAGTGGTAGAGTCCAATTTGATAAAAAGTGCCATTAATTTTCTTTTCCATGCCTGCGCGCGAATTCGAAGTTGCGTTAACTCAAAATATCAGCGTGCTTACCTCTGCTCTCGCCCTTTTCAGCAAGATCTTTTTCAGCATCGCCACCAACTGTTTCAGAGTTTTCAGCTACATTCCAGTCATCAGTCTCTTCATAAGTGTCAACAGCACCATTGAATTTCTTTTCAGCAAAATCTTCTCTTTCAGCAGGTTCACCATTGGCGACATCACTTAAGCCCCATTCAGAATCTCTCGGTAATTCACTATTGTAGTCCTCATAACCATCGTCATGAAAGACTTCGCTATGAACCCAATTTCTTCTTTCCTTGTCTCTGCTTGATGGCTCTTCTTGACGATCTGCCAGCCTCAAAACGACCGCTTTGTCTGGAAAAGTATCGTAGTCTTCCCCATTGTCTTCATATCCATCTTCTTCACCCTTCATCTCGATTTCTTCCATATTTATGGTATACTTCAGGTCGCAAAGAACATTGATAAAGGTAAACGTAACAGAAGTGGTTTCTTTAAAAACATTTGTTTTGTTTTAAATTGTTGTAATGTGCTAACGGTTTCATGTTGTCATACACTTTTTTTACATATTTATAGCTAGACGTTAATAGTTTTCCTGAAGACTCATAACTGTTTATATTAACTCTTCAAGGACACCAGAACATTTCCGGTGCGGTTACTTGCTTCTTGGTGGATTTGAATTGGCAACGTATACTATTTTTGTATCACTTTGGTAAAAAATGCGCCATTTAATAAAAAAACAAATTTCTGTTGTTCTCTGTCGTCCCCAGCAAGCTACATGAATAGATTGTATACAGTCAGCTTCGTTGACATAAAGTTACTTAAATTATGGACGCAGCACATTCTCAAATCAACATTAACATCCACACGTGGAAATCAACCGACATCAATTCATTGTACTGGAAGCCGTTTTCCATCGTGGAGATTGACGAACTTTATTTCTTTCGCGACAAGAGTATCCTGATAATGAGCATTGAGATACTAGATACTTATAAATCGCTACATTAGAGGCATTTCCGCCCTTGGCAACACACAGTTGGCAACTTCAAGAGAGTTTACAAATATTTCTTTTTTTCACGCTTTTGACTGCATCCTAATGCATCAATGCAATATTTCAAAATGAGAGTGAGACTAATCCAGTAAAAAGTGTCTTAAAGTAAAAATAGAGTGACTGATAAAACATGTTAGAGAGAGACAGTACACCCATACAACTAAACCAAAACTCGTTTGCTGTCCCTTGAATACCTTTTTTGTACAAACAATGTTTTACTTTGAATGCGAAGTTAATCAATATCAATCTTAGGAGGTGCTTTATTCTAGAAAGCGTGTTCTTTTTTTTATCATGGTTGACTTCAACATTGTAAGTCACCCGTTTGTTTAGCATGATATAGCTAAGAAGCTTTCAAGAATTTCACAAGAGTCTCTCTTACATTCATGTAGTAAACAGCAATAAGAGCGATTGGCATCGATATTGTAATCGTCTCTGTGATGTCTGGCGCCCTCTCTCCACTTGTTGTTGTTGTAGGTTTGTTGTCGAAGCCTGGTTGCGTTTCGTTCCCCTTTTAAAAATTATTTCATCGAACCTTTTAGTCAGTGGAAAAAAACATGTTACGCGTTCTGTTCTCCACTGTTGTACCCGTTCAGGTTTTGCGCTCGCTTAGAGATGTGTCAAAGGTGTGATCTCAGAAGTCGTACGAAATAATATTGCCCATATTTTCTTGTTCCAACAGTTATTTTTGTACCCAAATATTGGTTACTTTATGCTAATACATGTATTTATACCATACCATTGAAAACTACAGCCAATAAGAATGCAACCTTTCTATTTGTCCACTGTATTTTCTCTTTGCATGGTATAAAATAGTTATGCAACCCTTTCTCGTGGTGCAACCGTGGAGTATCCCAGAAAATACAAGTGACTCGTGGGATATTCCACGGTATACCACTCGAAAACGTTGCATAACTAATATATATCATCTGATAAAACCTTGCTTAAATATCATCCAGGACTACAACTAGAGAGTCACTGTGTCTACATTGTTGACGTAAACTGCGACAAATCTGGTTCATGGCCAATATGGGGAAGTTCTCCACACGGACGAAAATTCTTATCTTTTCTTATTTTGCCAAAAAGACCCTTTGGTAGATTTTTTTTCAGAAACTCACTTTAAAAGCAATTTACACCATACGAAGATCTCTTTCATTGGTGCTTGCCATGTACTTCAATCTCTACACAAATGCCAGCCATGCATTTTGATGTCAATCATCAACATAATTTGGATCGATAGGTAAGCCCCCCCCCCCCCCACCACACCATTTGTACATATCTTTTATGTACAATACACCGTATTCCTTATTCCAAAAATGGTCGCAATTTTAGTATTCTTTTGTTTACTTGCAAATTAGCCCTTGTTGCCTCGTTTAAGGGAAATTTTCTTTTAAATTCCGAGTTTAAGAACAAGGCAACCAGGACAAATTTGCAAGAAAACAAAAGACCTCTAAAATGGTGGCCATTTTGGAATAAGGTGTATAGTTTTACAGTGTGTACCAGTAAAACCTGGCGCACATGCAGCTGCTCTTAAATTTGTTTCCTTGGCTTCCGTTGTCCTGGCAGGCATCGTTGCCCAGTAGTCGATATCTGTTTCAGGGTATCAGTAGTTTGCATTGCAGTTTTCCTGAATGGGAATGAGTTAGCTGAAGGTTCAAGCGAGTTCATACCATGAAAAATACATTGTATTTCCATACCAAGACTCCACCTCGATTGACTGCCTTTCCACATATTTCTATCGATCCTTGGTTGGTAGGCTTTGAAATAAAATGATTATACCAGGGCGGTTTTTGGTGTTCGCAAGGTGAATTGGCAAGTGGCCTATAACTCGACCTTTTTTCAACACAGCGATTGTGTTTTGTCCTCGGAATTTTCCGGCTTTGAAGGTAAAATTTCATCGCATGTAGGAGTCCACCAGTCCTTGTAAACATGAAATCCTCTTATCGAAGAAGAAGAAATTTTCAGAATTTGGTTGTCACTCATTGTTTTCGGGACCCTCTCAGTCTTAGTTGACGCCACTACATAAATGGACCCCTTACCGGATATCTTTGGATCAGTATCAGTATCTGGGCAACTGCGCACCTCCCCTAACCCAACAGTAACACTAACATTTTAGCTTATTATAACATGTTGGGTTAAAGGAGGGGTAGGTGCGCAGTCGCCCAGATACTGATATTGCTCCATATCTTTTGCTGCTACTCCCCAGAGAACATCTTGAACATGGACGAGACAGGTCAGTTTTTTCGAGCACTTCCAAACAGATTTCCAGCCGTGCGAAGCAGTGTACTGGAGGGCTAAAGTCCAAAGATCCAAAGAAAGAGTAATGTGCGCATTTTTTATTAATGCAGTGGGTGGTAGAGAAAAACCGATTGTCATCAGTCATCGGCAAGTAAAAAATCCGCGTTGCCTCAGAACGACCAGGGATATGTCTCAACCTACCATCCTCATACTTCAGTCAACATAAAGCCTTAATGGATTTTAACATCCTAGATGACGTACTATCCAAGCTATCCGGAAATAAGCACGAGAGGAGGGAATGTTATTTTATTTCTGGACAATGCCACTTGCCATCCTCCAGATATGAAAGGGAAATACGATCACATCAAGACTGTGTTTTTTTTTCCACCAAATATTACATCGAGGCTCCAGCCCTGCATACGACGGTTGCAAATTATGCAACGACTATTTAACAATTATCCTGCGAAATCGCGCGGAATATCGTCTGATACTTAGCCGACGAGGCCGTAGGCCGGAGTCGGCTAAAATCATACGATATTCCGCGAGATTGAGCACGATAATTGTTTTATTATTCAACAAATTGATAACAAAATTGATTTCCAAGCTCGTAACATTTTTAAACCTTTCTGTCGATATTTTTTCACTTCACTTTTTCTTCCCACGTACGAAGCTGCGTATATCGCCAGATATCTGTTACCTACGGAAGACAGATATCGAGAGCATCATGACCATATTTGGATAGTGTTACAATTTGTTGAATAATAACATTTGTTATAAAGCTCTCGTATTTTCGCTTTCCCTTTGATTTAATATGAAGCAGCATGAGTGCGCAACGTTATTACAACGTTATTGCAATTTATATAATAACCCAAGTTATTCTGGCATTTTGATTGGTTCCCGGCTATGATCTATTAAAGGACAGATGCATGATTGACGTCATCATTACAAAGTTTTTCCCTCTGCCGTTTTAAAATAGCGGAACGTTTTGAGAATAAGGATGATATTTTACGTGACTGGGCAAAAGATAAGATACAAAAAAGTCTTGCCGAGGCATTCAACAGGTTCTAGAAGCCAGAAAACGAAAGATAAAGCCGTTTCTTTTAGAAAATGATACAGAAATAATTTTCGAGCAGTCTCAGTCGGCAGTCGAGCGAGACTAAACCACGCACAAACTTGGTCTTGGTAAGCCGAAAACCATTGCTTTATTTCGAATTTAACAAACCCAGTAAACAATATTTTTCTGAGATTAATTTATTTAAAAAATTCAATTCTTCCCAATGTCAAAGCAAATGTTGACATACTGATTGATGTCAGGAATGAAACATCAAAACATCAGTTCTTAAAATCGGTAAAATAAATAAACTTACATAACCTTGCTTTCCGATGCGAATGGTCCTGTCCGTTTCATGCAAAGCAGCGAGCAAAGTATAGCTAACCACAGCTCACGGTTAACAGTAGCGCAGCTAAAATGTGTCTCCGACACTATATCAAGCTGATTTGAGAATCACCAACCACAGAAGACAGAAATCTCCACCGTCATTTACGCTCCTTTCATTCAAAACTCTAATTAAATGGCCTCTAAGTTGACCGCAACCACAAGTTTCCTGAGGGTATATTTTCAACTCCTGTAATTTTCAAGGCAACGTCCAGGCTTTTCGGCTCACAGGGCTGCTCCGATGACAAAAACTGACTTGATTTTTCCAGCATTTTCTTAAGATTTGTAGATTTCGCAGCGGTTCAATTCTGCTTTCGCTGAAAGTTTTCATTCCACGAGAAGCGACGCTCGAGTCAGGTTTGACAGTGGCGTGATTTTTCTCGACCAATCACAATTCTTTGCTACGCATAGTAACCAATGAAATTGCTTCATTTTGTACAGATCATAGATCACGTCAAATGGCTTTTTTTGTGTGTGTTCGCGAAAGTGGCGGGCAAAATCCGGGCGGGGCAAAGGCCGGCTTTCGCGTTATGTTGAAATATTTTGAAATAAAAAAAGGCTTCTCGTTATTATATAAAACAAATAGCTTCCATGTTGCCGTGCGTCTGATTCAGTAATAGATCACAGAAGACGCCAAAATGTGGTAAGAACATCAGTGACACACTCGGCTACGCCTCGTGTGCCACTTTTTTGTTCTTTCCACATTTTCACGTCATCTGTGATCTATTACTGAACAGACGCACGGCAACATGGAATCTATTTGTTAAACACACGACTATCTTTTTTGCATGTGAAATTAATTTTTTACGATGTCTTCGCAATTTGCAGTTATAAACAGATCCTAACAGCCCTGTATCTTTTAAAAGTGACGGCAAGAAATGTGGCATAATTTTTTTTTTCCACATTTTACTAGAAATCCTCTTGGGAAGTGAACAGCACTTGAGCTCAAGAGCTAACAAGAAGTGGCTTATGAAGATATATGCCTTATGGGTTTCAAACAGTCGGTTTTATCAATTAACAGTAGTTCTAAGTAGCAATCTGAATTTTCAGGAAAAATGCACTTCGGCCGAAGTGGCCTCCGACAAACACAAAATGCTCTTAGGTTTTCGCCAGAAGTAGCTTCTTTGAATCTTGTTAAAGAAGTTTTTGTCATATTCAGTGGTTGAATAGATGTCATGATAACAATGTAGTTAAAACACCGGCTTTTAGTTCTCGTGTGGACGGAAAACATTTTGAAACGGAAAAATGTTGGCATCACAATGATAATGTGATTTCTCTGCCCTGGCTTTCCTCAAATTCATATCCAGTATCAAGGTTGATTGTTGCTTTTTCATAGAGAGTTTAAGCATGACGATTACGGCAGACGGCAAACGGCAAAGATGACCTCAGAATTTGTGTTCTTTTCTTCTAATCCTTAATTAAATCACATAAAAATGGAAAAATGTCTCCTACTATTCACCACAAATACAAATATTTTCACTCTACTGTTCAAAGAGCTAAAAACAGACGGCAAGGGTTTCATTTTTGCCGTTTGCCGTTTGACGTAAGGTCAAGCTTAATCTCCCTCATATTTCTTCGGCGTAGGGTGGACGGAAAACATTTGATGCATTTTCAGAGTAAAAACACTTTTTTCAAATTCCTTCTGCATTGTTTTTATTATGTTTAACAAAGGAAAACCCACTGAATGTCGTATGCACTGATCGTACAAAAAAACCGAGCTCGGTGACTCCCATTTTTTATTATTTTCATTGTAATCAGCATGATAAGATGCAACTTTTTGCAAAGTTAAAAAATTTCTGCGAAGGGGGTTCAGAGCCACCTTAAATTTTCGAAAAGTTAAGGTGGCTCTAAACCCTCTTCGCCGAATTTTTTTAAACTTTGCAAAAAGTTGCATCTTACCATGCTGATTACAGTTCGATACTAAAAAATGGGGGTCACCGAGCTCGTTTTTTAGTTATAAGCACTTAAAGCCCAAATTAAGGGTGTTTTTAGCAGGTTATATTGTTGCTATGGTAACCTATATAGCCACAATATTAACAACAACTTGTTCACCAATGATTGGGCGGTTTGTTGATACCATGATTTTGGCATCAACTGGTATAGAGTGGTTATAATGACCCATCAAACTCTAAGTCTTGGAAAGTACTGGAAACTATTTCAAACCACCTTAACTTGTACTTTTTCTTTCAAATATCTCGAGTTATGTATGAAGCTGTAAGGAATATTGCTGGTTATAAAGTATGGCGAGCGGGCGCGTTTAGAATTTTCAGATGAGAGCAGTTAATGTTACAAATTACTGTACTTGTATTGGTCCGCTTTTCCAAATCACACTTTAGATAAATTCTTGTTTAACTAGGACAATAGAAAAAAAACACACACAAATGTTGAGTTTAAAATAAAAGGCCTACTGATCGGGAGGCGAAACAGTGGAAACAATGCTCACCAGAGAAGTAACTGAGGTAAGCCTGAAAAGGTACCCAGGTGACCTGAATATCGTTTAATTATATCTATCCTTTTAAAAGTTATTCTTAAAATACTCTAAAAATTTCGCAAATTTCAGCCTCGATATCCTTATAAAATATATTCTTATATAAAAAAAAGTGTATTTCGGTGATTTTGTCTTGAGTCGATAGTTTCCGCGGTAATTGTTTCGGCGGTTTGATTTCGCTCGTTTCGCTCGTTCGTGAAATTTCATGCAAGACGTTTCAGTTTAAAAAGAATGAGTTAAAAATAAAACTTGCTCATGAAGATGAATACTTTTTTTAGAACATAAGCAAGCGAAAACTAAATTTATAGAGTGTTTTTACTGTCAAGCAATAAAAAAAAAATCAAAACAATTCAAAGTTCAGTGGATAAAGCCAAGAAATTATGAGTTCATCATAGAAGATAAATGAAAAGTTACCTGACTTCAATGCCTTTCCTGTTAATTTACATTGACGTCAAGCAAGTTTTTCCTGCTTGTTGAATCCTGTTTGGTCAATTTAAATCTCCAGCGCGCCAGCCATATGCAGAACATATGCATAATAATCGACTCAGTTTCTGAGTGTCGAAAGTTTATGGCCGATGGCAATTAACTGTGCCAAGGATTTCAAGTTCGTTGCATTAAACGCTTTTTGCGCGAAGCGGGTTTAAAAACTCAAATTTGTGCAAAAAAACATGTTTGAACTCTTTAAACGTTTTGCCACCCAGAGTTTCTAAACTTTTTAAATTCAATATATCCTATAATATGGCACCCGAAGAGCTGAACATTGCATCAGTTATAAAGTCGAAACTTCTAGAGCTGTTGAAGTCGATTCTTATCTATCACGACACATTCCCTGCTCTAAGTTCAATTGCGGATCCAGACCTTAAGCTAGGGAGGGGGAGGGGTTGTTTTGCTTTGCTTGCACTGCCGGCTTATCTTCCTTTTGCGATGTTCTTTTTTCCCAGACTAAAGGGGGAAGGGGCAGGCCATGCTTGGTCTCTTCGCTATATTTCGTGGTTATTAATATCATTTTATTAGTTCCAAGAATTAAGATCCAACAGAGAAAATGTCACGCAACTGCTACCTCGGTAGGTTCAGAACGTGGTCGACTGAAGCGGTCAATGAACTTAAACTGAGACGATAAGAAAATAATAGCAGCCTGCGGAGCTTGGCGATTTAAGCAATTGGAACGCGAGCGCACAGAGCAGTGAACCGCGAAAACGAACAGCTTTCTTCTGTTTTGTTGCTTTCTGTTGGTAGGCAGACCCACACACATACACGCACTCAAAAAACTTTCTGCGCGGTCTCTGGAGACGATTCCCCACGGCCAGATTTCTTCTCGTTTCTAAAACTTCTAAAATGGTGAATGGTGTTATGTTTATGTAAATGCTCATGGCAAATTATGCAGCGCTGCGACTATGCTATTAACTGGCATTTGTAATAAAGCTCTCGTATTTTCGCTTTCCCTTTGATTTCATGTGAAGCAGCACGTGTGTGTACAACGTTATTACAACGTTATTGCAATACACACAATTACTTTAGTTTTTTTAGCGTGTGAAGTTAACTTTTACAATATCTTCGCAATTTGTAGTTATAAACAGATTTTAACAGCCCAGTATCTCTTAAAAGTGACCTCAAGAAATGTGGCATGATTATTTTCTTTTTTTCACATTTTACTAGAAATCCTCTTGGGAAGTGAACAGCACTTGAGCTCAAGAGCTAACAAGAAGTGGCTTATGAAGATATATGCCTTAAAGGTTTCAAACAATCGGCTTTATCAGTTGATAGTAATTTTATGTAGCAAACTGCAGTTTTAGAAAAACTGCAATTCGGTCGAAGCGGCCTCCGACAAACCCAAAATGGTCTTAGGTTTTTGCCAGAAGTAGCCTCTTAGAATCTTGTTAAAGAAGTTTTTGTCACATTCAGTGTTTGATTAGATGTCATAATAACAATGTATTTAAAACACCGGCCTTTCGCTTTATAACAAATGACAGTTAAAAGCATAGTCGTTGCATAATTTGCAACCGCCGTATGCAGGGCTGGAGCCTCGATGTAAGATTTGGCGGAAAAAAAACACAATCTTGATGTGATCGTGTGGACGGAAAACATTTTGAAACGGGAAAATGTTGGTATCACGATAAAAATGCCCTAGCTTTCCTCAAACACAAATCCAATATGAAGGATTGTTGCTTTTCTTCGGCGTAGTACGGGCGGAAAACATCTGATGTGTTTTCTGAGTAAGAACACCTTTTTCAAATTCCTTCTGCAATGTTTTTATTATGTTTAACAAAGGAAAACCCACTGACTGTCATTTGCACTGATTGCACAAAAATCTAGCTGATATAAAAATTAATAAATAATGAAATAAATTCCTTTTTCTTCCGAAAAAATACAGTTTGCAGTTTACGGTTTTTGCGTTCCTGCCTTGAAAGATAAATGGTCTAATTCTCTTTACCACCAACAGTAAATATCTGCAATGAGCAAAACACATTATTGTAACATGAGTAGTACGAAGGATGAATAGAGTTTTCCAAAAAGCCTTAAAAGTTTAAGGACTTCCTATTCTTTTTTTTCTGTGCTGGCGTATTGTTTAAACAAAGAACTTCATGATTTATGAATATTCACTAAAACACAAAATACCGTTTCTCTGTCTTAATCTAACTCGAAATAAGCAGAAAATAACTAGCTTAGCATTGTCCTATCCATACTGACAAGTCACAATTTCGGGAGAATTTGTTTTTTAATATTTTCGGAGTTATATCTTGAAGCATTCTCACTAAATCCCTGATATGATAAATATTGCTATACGTTATGCATTCTCACCTTTGTATAAGGCAAATTAAATGTCTTCCTAGGAATTTTATAGAGTTTTCCACCGATAGCAAACAAGATAGTAATTCTTCCCCGAAAAAATGATACCTGATTTTAATGTCGTTATCAGTCTTAATATGTTTATATTGCACCAGGTTACCCGAATAACCCCCAAGTTAGTCTCTCAACGGTCAGCTTTCAAATTCTACGATTTCAGTGATTTCATCTTGTTTCTTTACTTTTGGCTGTCTCGATTGTTTCGCCAAAATAGTCCATCGTTTCGGTCGTTGCCTAAATATCTCAAGACGCAGTCAAAGAATAGAATAAAAACTAAGCGTGGTGTTATGACTTGCCAATGAAATGAAAGAATGAGGCTAATTTATACATTTCTTTCTTCATCAAAAAAACATTAACCTCTTTGATTAGTGGCTGAAAGATTTAACCATATGTAACAGCTGGAGATATTTTTTTTCCGATTTCTTAAGCAAGTGATCATGGAAGTCGATAATATCGTGAACGGATGAAAGATTGAAATTATCTTTGCCAGCAAATATAATGAGCGTGTTATTGAAAGTCAAACATCGGAGTCACAGGATATCATATTCACAGACATTGCGTTTTCCTAATCTCCGTCAAACCATGGTAGTCTCAAATGGCTGAGAAATTAATCAACTAGCGGTTCACATACGCTGAGTTCTCTGAACGGATTACTCAGCAGAGTTATTAACGGTGATTTTATTTCATTTATTGTTTTAGTTTTCTTATTGCTTTTTTAATTGATAAAATATTTTATCACTATGAAACAAATAAATATTCGTTGTCTATTCGTGTAAAGAATATCAACAATATTGCATTAATTTAAGTTTCAAAGCCGCGAATGTTAATTTCGCTATGCAGCAAAAAAAAGAAACTTTCTCCGTTTGAAAGCTCTTTCTGCAACCTTTTTTGCTGTTGCTGTTTGATAAATCTATCGTGTTTATTTTATACACAAACATACATTCTTTTTACACTGTTTGAAAAAATGTAATTTCTTTCAAACGTTATTGTTGCTTAAATTATTCACTAAAATCATGTAGTTCAAATTGAGGCTTACTTAAAATACTTAATGAAGCTAATCTCGGATCAAAACCAGTGAAATGTAATGTAAACGAAGACTTATCATCCAGGAAATAAGTGACGTGCTCCAAATTATCTCCCAGTCTTCTTAATCATGAAACCGATATATAAATCTGGGAGACTTCTATACCCAGTTGTCAGACTTTCTTTCAACTCAATATGACTAACCTGCTCGTATCAAATCTTTCACACACTTCCCAAGCGATACCAACTGTCACCATAGATGACGAAGCTGTCAATACTCCACTCAAGGTTACTTACATCATCACCATTATTCTTAACAGCATAACCTGCCCCATTACTGTCGTTCTTAACGTGTTGGTGATCATAGCTGTGAAAAGAAAACCAAGACTACAAAGTTACACCAACATCTTGCTCGCTTGCCTGGCGGTAACAGATGCATTTACTGGTGTCTTTGTCCAGCCAACCTTTATTATCTGGAGAATATTAGAGCTACTTGGTGGGATAAATACTGACATTGTCCGTATTCTTCACATCTTTTTTTTAACGGTAGTTACTTTTTCGTCGGCTCTCCATTCGATGTTAGTCACTTGTGAGAGGTTAATAGCCATCAAATATACAATGGCATATCCCCATCTCGTTATAACGCAGAACATTAAGGTGGCAGTAACATCGTCTTGGGTTTTAGCTTTATTTTTTTCAGCCCTTAGATGGCCATTATCCGATCTGTTATTTAATGAAAGTGTGGCCCAAAAAATTCGCAACATGATAGTGTTCATCGTCCTGACTTCTTACGTGGTTTTCATGACTACGTCTTACGCTATTTTGTACAAAGAAGCAGCTCGTCAGAAAAATAAAATCAAAGCTCAACAGCTACCCCAAGAAGATGTGGAAAGATTTGTTAAAGAGAGAAAAGCACTTAAGACAACTGTTTATGTGGTAGGCACTGTTTTGTTATGCCTTTCACCTGGGGCCTTATCAAGATTTGTGTATATTATAGCGGAACAGAACAGTACTTATTTAGCGCTATGGTTTCGTATGACGGTCATGCTGAATTCTCTCCTCAATCCACTAATTTACTGTTGGAGACAAAAAGAAATCAGACAATTTGTGTTTCGAATGTCTTCTCCAGCTGTAGGAGCTGTAAATTAAAGGAATGAAAAACTTTGCCGATGAAATTGATATAGTTTAATTTAATGTACATGTATTTCCTTGACAACAACATAAACCGGTTTCTTTAAAACTGGTTACTTAAATCTAATATTCCGTTGCAAGCTAATTAACCAACTGGCAATTATACTGTACTGATAAACAGTGTGCTATGTACATGTCTTTAAATTTTTTTTATGCTGAAAATGAATTAAACCAATGGCATTATCGTGTAAAACGTCGTTTTACTTCACAAGCTTACTACACCTCCGCAGTGGACACACGCCATCTAGCTGCGGTTTTTTAAGCGCAATTTCTGAGCCCTGTTTACACAGACCTTATGAACGTAAAGAAAGCAAAATACAAATGACGGTTTAGGCGGGCAGTGAACCTTTTCTGGGAGGACGGTGTTGAAAATGTGTTTTAAGGCATACTGAGTGACAACTTAGATTTAGCTTATTTCACAGCTTCATTGTAAATAAGTGACTTAGCTTCATGGATTCTGTGCCTAATAAAGTATCTATCTATCTATCTATCTATCTATCTATCTATCTATCTATCTATCTATCTATCTATCTATCTACTGATCTATCTATCTATCTATCTATCTATCGCCGAGCGGCAAACAACAAACGCAAGGAGAAATGAATTGTCGAACCTCTAAGGTTGAGCTAAATATTATATTTTAGTTTCTTGCATCATCGAGTTCGATCCTGTACTTAGCTTGCACTTTCTCTTTCAAATATCTAGTTATGTATGCATGAAGTTGTAAGGTTTATTTAACAACTATTCACCGAAGTGGAGGTGGTTAGCTATGGATATATACCGAGCGCGGCGGGAGGTAAATATCCAACGCTAGCCACCGACACTGAGGTGAATAGTTGTTTTAGTATATACTAAAACAGTGAGATAATATACATCACAAAAATTAATTTGGATGATTTCTTCACTTGTCACGGATGTAAACCGGGACGCCATTTTCTCCCGAGTTGCTTGGAGGTAAATAGTTAACAATTATCCTACGAAATCGCGCGGAGTATCGTCTGATACTTAGCTGACGAGGCCGTAGGCCGAGTCGGCTAAAATCAGACGATATTTCGCGAGATTTCGCAGGATAATTGTTTTATTATTCAACAAATTAATAACAAAATTGATTTCCAAGCTCGTAACATTTTTAAACCTTTCTGTCGACATTTTTTCACTTCACTTTTTCTTCCCACGTACGAAGCTACGTATATCGCCGGATATCTGTTACCTACGGATGACAGATATCGAGAGCATCATGACCATATTTGGATAGTGTTACAATTTGTTGAATAATAATTAACAATTATTCACCGAGATTGAGAAGAATAATTGTTTTAGTATATACACAGGAAGTGATCTCAACAACATTTTCAGAAGGAAACCATTAAAAATCGATTTAATTGACCTCTCAATTCATGCGTGGAAAACGTGCAAGCGGTACAAAGCATGCGCGAATTCGCGAAACTATTTACAAAATCTTTGAACATGGAAAATCTATAGTTAATATTCGAAAAAACCTCGTGACAGTCTAGAATATGGTCCTTAGACACCGTTCAAATCAGTGTGAATCAAAAGTATGCTTTATTTTTGTTTGGCTTTAGCATTATTCACTCGGTAGGGGGTGAATAATGCTCATTAGCCAGAGATAGCGAACCAATCAGATTGCTTAAAACACCAAGATCACTGAGTGTGTATATACTAACACAGGATATTCGGAGTTTGACGAGCTAATCAGCGCGCGCGTTTAACACTATCCACTGTTTTAGTCCGGGGTTTTAGTATATGCTAATGCTGGTTATAAAGTATGGTCAGCGGGCGCGTTTAGAATTTTGAGATGAGAGCAGTTAATTTTACAAATTATATAATACTTGTGTTGGTCCACTTTTCCAAATCACACATTAGATAAATTCTTGTTTAACTAGGACAATAGAAAAAAAACACACACAAATGTTGAGTTTAAAGTAAAAGGCCTGCTGATCGGGAGGCGAAACAGGGGAAACAGTGCTGACCAGAGAAGTAACTGAGGTAAGCCTGAAAAGTTACCCAGCTGGCCTGAATAACGTTTAATTAGCTTTCACTTATTTCGGTGATTTTGTCTTCAGTCGATAGTTTCCGCGGTAATTGTTTCAGCGGTTTGGTGTCGCTTGTTTCGCTCGTTCATGAAATTTCATGCAAGACGTTTCAGTTTACTAAGAATGAGTTAACAATCTTACCGCAGAAATAAAACTTGCTAATGAAGATGAATATTTTTTTTTCAAACACTAGTAATAGTTGGTCGGGCGAGGCCGACTTTAAATTTACCCTGCATTTCTCCACAAAACTCAGTCACGTGCAATGGGGAATACCGCAGACCCGTCATAAAGGCTCAACCTTCTTTCCACGATGTCGAAGTCAATGGCGGATACGTTGAATATCTTAACAAATGATGTAATCTTTCAAACATACAGACCCACACACCGTTCGCGGTAGATCCACTCAAAAAGATGGCGTGTGTAATGAGCATATATTACGAAATGGGTTGTTCCGCAAACTGAAAATAGCGAAAGAATCAAATGATTTAGCGGATTTAGCGAAGGTCTTACCAGAATCATTTCTGAGTGAACAGAAAATGTAGACACAAAGATGTCATGTTGGACTGCGAAGCTAAGTAGCTTTCATCAGAGTGAGGATAAACGTAAGCTTAATTGTCATAAGCTTAGGTCTAGTTACGTAACGTCTATCTTGATTACTAGGCTTACATTCGCTATATTTTTGCTCAAACTGAGTACATTATCCGCAGCTATTTTTCTCTTTGTTTCTTTAGTTCTGTCGCATTTATGCGGGAGGTCAACAGGAGTTTTTCATTATTGTTTTTTTTTTCAGTATTCGTTATCAGACGTTGACATCAGACATTAATAAGTTTATTTTAGCCCTGTTTATTATTCGATAGACCTGAAATCTGAAGTAATCTAAATTTTGTTTATGAAAGCTGTCATTCTCTGGCTCTCCATGAATACCTCCAAGGTGGTCAACAGGAGTTTTTCTTTATTGTATTTTGCAGCATTCGTTATCAGACGTTGATATCAGACATTGATACGTTTACTTTAGCCATGTTTATTATTTGATAGACCTAAAATCTTAAGTAATCAAAATGTTGTTTATGAAAGCCGTCGTTCTCTGGCTCGCCATGAATACCTCCAAGGAGGTCAACAGCAGTTTTTCATTATTGTATTTTTCAGTATTCGTTATCAGACGTTGATATCAGACATTGATACCTTTCTTTTAACCTTGTTTATTGTTTCATTAGGCTTAAGATGAGTAATCAAAGTTTTGTTTATGAAAGCCGCAGTTCTCTAGCTTGCTGTGAATACTTCCTAGAATGTCAAACAGTCGGATGACACTCTTCCCACGCGTTAACCGTTGAGTTGTTAATTTTTTTGGTTACGATACTGAAATGTGGCATTTCTAAAAGTTGTCTTATAACTGCGGTGTATTTACAATCAGCTGAGTAGAACAATAAGTAGTGTGGTTCACTAATAAACATCATGCACGGTTAGTAAAATTTCGCTGGTTGAAAATAAAAGATGAAAATTCACTTAAACTTGCATATTTCTGTATACAGTCGAACCTCAGATTGCGGCAACCTCTCATAAGCGACCGCCTATCCTCTCCTTTTAGGGTAAATATTAAAAATATTTATTTTGGAACGTACAAACAGTTTCAAAACAGTAGAACGTTGCGAATTGCAAATAATGATTTCGTCATTTCACGGGGCCGCTTAACACCCTGGAGAAGGCAGTAATGCAGAAGCGTCGGTTGATTTACACCACCATTAAAAAATTATGCCACGCCCACAAACGAGGACCTTGGACAAACAAGAAACTGGTCAAAACTGGTAGCAGCATATCTTCCTGTAGCCCGACTTACGATCTTAGATCGTCTTGTTCTCACTAAAGTTGCCCCCGCTTTCTTTGTTTTCTGCTGATTGAAAACAGTAATGTTGAACGTTATTGTATGAACTAAAATCATATTTTTTGTAAACTATATCACTCAAACTGTTCAAGTAAGTTAGGCATCTTACCGTAAATACGATCCAAAGAATCAACTGAGTTACTACTAAACCAACACATTCCGTTTAAGCCATTGTATCCCATGATATTTTTTACTTAATACTCTGACGAAGTGCATTCTGGAAAAAAAATATATCAAACCACTCTGATGTTATAGTTTGATACTGATACAAACCATTTGTCTTGACATACGAGCAAACGTATATCGAAAGCAGAACAAAAGTTGAGAATTTTTTCCGAGACGTAAACAGAAGTATCGCGTTACAGTCGCCATATATGCAAATTAGAATAAGGCTTTTTGTCCTCAACGAAAACGACGCAAAACACTTACATTTACATTTGGATCCCTGCTAGTCGCCCAGCTGTCACGTGGGCTCTGCGCCACGTAAGATTACTCAGTAAAAAAAAGCGATCCAAATAAACGAGATGCCAAAGGTAAAACTGACGATCGGAAGGGTATTTAGCTATTGTTGCAACTGAACCACACTGGCCTCGAATTTCTGACATACTTCAGAATTTCCTACGATACCCTCTGAGCTGATTTTCTCCCAAAATCCATCCTCAGGATCTTTTAGAATCTTGGCCATTTGGAAGCGAATTTATTTGATTGCGCTAAAATCATAATGCAGGCCGTATTCACCTTGAAATGCCGCTCGCCGATGGCGAAACTCGACCCGATTACCCGAGACCACCGTGCGCGCCTAGTTTCATCAAATCGGGATTGATTCGCATACTACAGCAATATTTCACACATTCTTTATACGTATACGCTGGGGAGACTATAATGCCTTCTCGGGTTTTGGCCGCTGGGCCAAAACCCTGCGGGGGCAATAAGCAAGCGAAAACTTAGTTTATACACCGAATTCATAATGGCGGACGGCTCGGGGAGGCCTCGGTACGAGAACATAAAAACGAGGCGGGTGAGGATAGAGTCGAAAACTTGCAGAAGAGCGTACGGCGAATAAGGCGAGTCAAAAAGGTGATTTTGTTGAAGTTAGTTTCCTTTCTCACTATGAATAAAAGTCAATCGCCACAGAATTGATTTTGTTGTGTTCCTCTTTGCGATCAAAAAGGATCCACCGGTCCAAACGGCGAGAAAGTTGAATTTTTTAGTATTCCAACCGAGAACTATTTGAGGGAGCAATGGCTACACGCGATACTAAGAGAGCCGGGAAAACACTTCTCCGTTACGGATTCCACAAAGGTTTGTTCGCTTCATTTGAAAGATGAACACCTTAAGAAGGGTTTTGGTTCTGCTTCAACTTTAGTGTATCTTCATCAACCTCGAGTGAATATAAAAATGTTCTTTCTTCACTAGAAAGAGTGTCTGGATAAACTCTAGCTGTAGTATCTTTCAAAGGAAATCGTGAGTAGCTGTTTATGTCAAAATTTGGATCGGGGCATCTTGTAACTGCACTTATACTGACATACACGGGAAAGTTAGACTCTCTATAACACAATTGATAACTGTTTGTAGAACCAACAGGACTACTACCAAATTTGGTTTATACCATACGGTTTGGTGTATTTGAGGCCAGAGTGGCAATTCCCATATTAGGATTTATGGCTGCAACCTCATTTTTAAACTTCCATTCCTCTGTAATATCAATTTTTGTCTTTTTTCTGGCCTTATAAAGTTGACAAGAAATCGCCTTGCCAGACTGCTTATCATCAGGCTTGAGTTTTGTTACAACTAAATCCATCACTGGCTGGGGGTGAATTGAATCACCTCTGCCTTTGCAAAGTTGATGTACATGCGAGAGAAGGATTTTCATCTAATTCATCATTGAGATCTTCAGTTGTTTTGCTCTCAAACAGTGAGTATAGACCCTACGCAAATATGGCTGCCTTTATATTATTCTTTTGTTCGTATTTAAAATAGTCTCACTAACCTCGCTTTTGAGACAAAAATTGTAAAGAATTTATTATCCCGAACGAGGTTAGTGAGGCTGTCTTCAATACGAACAAAAGAATAATTTTAAGGTAGCCATTTTTGCATAGGGTCTATTTCAGTACAAATTTTCAAGATGAGAGCTAGTGTGATTACAATAACCAACTTTTCCTGCAGCACATGTGCAAGTAGCATGCATTACTTGTGCAGATATAATGCAAAGGGAAACTTGTATAGTATGAGAAACTTCATGTTTTTTATAGCTGTGATAACACTTACAAAGTAAAAATAGTTTTCATCATTATTTGCTTCAATAACCTTTTTATGTTCATCTTGCAGAAAAGTCTTTCCACGTTTCAAACTTGTAGGAACAGAATGGTTGTCCAGACTTCCCATCCATTTACCAGAACAGTTTTCTATGTGCTTTTTCATTTCCGCTTTGTAAACAAAGGCAACTTTTCAAGAGTTTTCCCCCAGCCGGTAGTTGGGTATTTAATTTCAGTAACTTCTTTACTGTGGGATGAAGATCCTGGAAGGGAGACAGAGCATTCCCTGGCTTTTCGCTTCGTGTAGATCTTGTTTGGATCAGGGTCGACTATAATTTTATCCTTGCCACTTGCAATGTACTCCTCGACTCTGATACTAGCTATAACACATTTTACACTACTTTGAAATGTTTGCATTGTCATTCGCCAGTATATCACAGCAACCTTTCGTACAGAGGCGAGATTTAAGCCTCAAAATATTAAATTTTGGTTCAAAGAATTTGTTTTCTAGTGAAAAAAAATAAGGGATTTAATCTCTTCTTGTAAAACATGAAAAAAATGGATACAAACATACCGCTTTACTAATTGTGCTTTTACGGTCATTCCTTTGCATGAATCACCCCTATATCGAAGCCCAGCCAAAACAAAAGATCGGCTTTTTTCATCTCTGCTGGCTTTCTTCCGTGAAGACTAGCTCCAGGAATATAATTTTCCGTGAGTAAAACCGGCGCTGTAAACATGTTTTTTACGGGTGTCGCCATATTTATTTGAGTTTCTATCCTCACCCGCCTCGTTTCCATGTTCTCGTACCGAGGCTTACCCGAGCCGTCCGCCATTATGAATTCGGTGTATAGAGTGTTTTTATTGTCAAGCAATAAAATATAAAATCAAAACCATTCAGTGGATAAAGTCAAGAAATTATGATTTCATCATCGAAGATAAATAAAAAGTTGCCTGACTTCAATGCCTTTCCTGTTAATTTACATTGACGTCAAGCACGTTTTTCCTGCCTGTTGAATCCTGTTGGGTCAACTCGAATCTCCGGCAAGCCAGCCATATGCAAAGCATAATAAGCGACTCAGTTTCTGATCGACCTACAAAATATCAGCTCTGAGTGTTGAAAGGGTATGGCGCAATTAACCGTCCCAAGGATTTCACGTCCGATGCATTAAATGCTTTTTGCGCGAAGCGGGTTTTAAAACGCATGCAATTTTGTGCAAAAACATGTATGAGCTCTTTAAGCATTTTGCCACCCAGAGTTTCTAAGATCTGCTTCTGCAAATTCTCCCCACTTGCTTTCCCCATTTACCAACACAAGTCAGTTGAAAAAGTTTGATTCCCAACAGGCCTTATTCTCTGTCTTTTGTCACGGCACAATTTCCTCTCCTTTACTGACTTCAATGTAGCAATACTCGCATCAATTTCAATGCCGCTTATACCATTGGGATGAAAGTGTCAATTATTTAAGTTAAATACACTATCTATTGATTTACAACTTAGTGAATCAAGTTAGTATATGAGTCATTGCACACACACACTCAAAAACTTCCGGCGCGGTCCCTGGAGAAGATTCGCCCCGGCCAGATTTCTTCTCGTTTCTAAAATGGTGAATGGTGTTATATTTATGTACATGCTCATGGCAAATTATGCAACGACTATGCTATTAACTGGCATTTGTTACAAAGCTGTCGTACTTTCCGCTTACCCTTTGATTTAATGTGAAGCAGCACGTGTGCCCAACTTTATTACGTGTGTAAATAGTGATTACAAATTAAGAATTTGTAATACACACGATTACATTTTGGTCTGTGTGAAATCAAGTTTTACAATGTCTTCGCAATTTGTAGTTAAAAACAGATCTTAACAGCGCATTATCTCTTAAAACGGTGATGACAAGAAATGCGGCGTAATTATTTTTTCACATTTTACTAGAAATCCTCCTGGGAAGTGAACAGCACTTGAGCTTAAAAGCTAACAAGAAGTGGCTAAAAAGATATATGCTTTATGGGTTTCAAACTTTTGGCTTTATCAATTAATAGTAATTCTAAGTAGCAATCTGAATTTTCAGCAAAAATGCATTTCGGCCGAAGCGGCCTCCGACAAACCCAAAATAGTCTTGGGTTTTTTTCCAGAACTAGCCTCTTCTGTCCTCTTTGAATCTTGTTAAAGACGTTTTTGTCACATTCAGTGTTTGAACCGATGTCATGATAACAATGTACTTAAAACACCGGCTCTTCGTTTTCGTGTGGACGGAAAACATTTTGAAACGGAAAAATGTTAGTATCACAATAAGTAACTACATAGATCAAGCGAACCTCTGCACTGAGTTATGGCTGGTGACTTTACTGACTTCGAACGGAAGCCGTAAAGCTAAAATAAATGAAAAAATTATGCCAATGACTCGATGCGAATGTTTGTCGTATGATCGATCCACTGGAAAAGTTGAAAATTTCCATGGACATGTCAATTTTAATTTACAGTATGTAAATCTTGATTTACATTGTTTGTAAATTTCAATTTACATGTTGGGGTATTGTAAAATAAATTTACAGGAAATTTACAGCTTTTAATACAGCATGTAAATGTTCTGTAAATGGCGATTTACATTGCCTGTTTCGACAAAGAATATTTGAAGAACATGTAAAAAACCTGTAAAATATTTTAAGCACTTTTACAGTATCTTCTGTTGTAAAAAACATGTAAATTGTCTGCTAAACCGTGTAAAAATGTGTAAATAATTCAACCGAATGCTATAAAAATTCTGGAAATGTCATGTTTGTAACCCTGTAAATACCATGGAAATGCAAAAAGGGGGCCTGTATGAAACATGTAAAAACCATGTAAATGAAAAAAGGAGGCCTGTTTGGAAACATGTAAAAACCATGTAAATGAAAAGGGGGGCCTGTTTGTAACCCTGTAAGAACCATGTAAATGAATGAAAGGGGCCTGAAAGAAACACGTAAAAACCATGTAAATGAAAAAAGGGGCCTGTATGAAACATATAAAAACCATGTAAATAAACCTAGGGCCGCTTGTAAAACATCTTTGAATGGAAAACTAGGGGCTACGGGTGAGGGGGCGGAGGTGGTGGCTGTAAGTAACCTGTGAAAACTGATATAAATCAACAAAGGGGACCTTGAAAAGGCTGTGAAAACAATTTAAATGAGATAATGGGGGTTTTCGAAAACTCTAAAAACTATGTAGATGTAAAATGGGTACTCTTAGAGAAAGAAAAGATCTAAATTTCACAGAGGGCCTGTTTAAACCCTACAAAAATCATATAATGGTAAAGTGGTGGAGCTAAAAAAGTCTAGCCAATACAAACAAACGTTAAGGTCAGTGTTTCGCCATTTATCTTACATTTGCAGCAAGCGCACCATCTGGAGCCCTAGACAATAATCCAGTCCAGCAATAAAAGTGGTAGGGCTATAGCTCTACCAACCCCTCCCCTGCGGTGGTTCCTGCATGTAACGGTTTAACCAACGTAAACTGTTCAAACGATGTAATACCAAGTTATGGAGAAAATGGGACTTTCACGGCACGAAATGACAACCTAACTAGAAAGATCTTTTCAGCGGTATCATGAAGGCGCGTAAAGTTTAAGTGTAACACCGCTATAAAGCGCACATAGAATGATAAAGGGCGAACAGTAAATAGAGAAAGGAAAAACATCTTTGGAGCATTTATGTAAGAGTTACAAGTTGGGCTGTTATAGCGCGTCCAGATTTACACATACGAAATACCGTCATTATCGGGGATAGGGTCTGCCGGATTATGCTCAAAAAATAGAGTATTATTCTGTCGGGCGTCACCCATGAAAACAGGGTATTATGCTCAAAATTATGCTCGGCTGGAGGTATTATGTTCAAATTATGCCGGACTAAAATGACACTTCCACCCCACCCCCAAGAGGCTCGTACCTATTAATAAATATTCCCAGTCTTTCAATTTTGAAAGAAATGCTAGACAATAATTATCCAGTTAAACATCTCACGAGCAAGTGCCAATAATGCAAATCCACGAACCCATATACAAGCTCGGAAGCCTGGAAAAATGCACTGGGTACGAGTCTAAGGTATCAAGTTCCAAAAATATTCCCACTTTCATCAATTTTGTACACATTTCTAGAGGGAGTTGCTGGCAAAATTTGCATACACCTCTCACACTTTTCAGAAACAGAGGCATTATGCTCCAAAAATATTAGTATTATGCCAGCATTATGCCTGATGCTCCAGATATAGTAATATGTTCAAAATTATCTCGGCATAATCGAGGGTGGTAAAGGGAGGTCTAGATCACGTTTCACGGAAAATAAAAATGTCCTTTCACAATTTACGAAAAACAAAGACGTAATGAAAATCACGGTTCACGGCGAATTAAACATTTATTTCTCGTTTCACGGAGAATAATGTTGCAAAATCACGGTTCACGGCTACTATGAGAATCACGATTCACGAGGAAAAAAAATAGCCATTTCACATTTCACGGGGAAAAAAAGGGCAGATCACGAGTCACGAAAATACCCTTTACCACCCTCATAGTAATCGGGGAACGAAATATCATCGATTTAGAGGGTTATTTAAAATGTTCCGAATTATGACCATTTTACACGTAAGACTAATACAACTAACTCTGAGCTTTTACATGTATGTTCCCTGTGTTTCAATTCGGCGTTTTCTACCAATTTGGGCTCTCTTGGGGCCTTTATAAGAACGACGCAGAGTGCCGGTGAGTACCCGATCTGCAACAACTAGGAATCAGCGGTTTTCACGTTAGGTACCAGGTTCTCTCGATTCTCCCGCCATTTTGTCAGTTCGTTGAACTGTTGAACTGGAACAAGGTCGCGCCGATCGTTGAAATCGGTTGCTTCGAACTGGAGCTGGATCTGTTTTAGCGGGGCAAAATACATTCTACCTTCGCTTCTTTATCGGTCTCAAGGCAAAGTTTTCTGTTACGCAAAAGCTGAAGATAGCGATTAGACTAGGAAACAACAACAACAACAGGTACATGTGTAAGCAATTATTGCTTAATTTAATTTTGAACCATTTCGTTTTGTCTTTGGTTGTGCGGCTAACTATACAGAATACGGGCTGTGAGGCTAAACTAAAGAATACAGGGCCACTTTTAACCTTGCACCAAACGAGCCGGATCAATTATTTCTCGTTCTTTTATCCACTGTCGAGCCAAACGAGCCGCTAAACATATGAACTCAAAACTTAACGCCATACAACTTATTCCTTGTTCTTTCATCCACTGCCGAGCCAAAGGAATCGGCTCGTTTGGTGAATCGTTAAAAGTGGCCTTGCATTCTAGCTTACATGTGTGCACCTTATATGACCCATCTTGATGCATGTTATTGTAAGGTTTTGCTGCCCTCTGATGTGAATGGTAGTAAGATAAAATGATTGTACAGTGTTCAGCAGAGACATTTCTTTTATGCTAGTGTAAAAAAGTTTACAGCTATCTACGTGTCCATGCAAATGACAGTATGCTGTTGTAATCGACTGTACAGGCACATTGCACCCAATGATACTGATATTGAAGTAACATTTTGTGGAATTTTCTTTCACCAAAAAAAGCTAACATACTTTATAAAGAGGTAAACATGTACCTCAAACTGTCACAAAGGCTACACAGGGCTTGAAAAAAGAGAAAGAGTAGCATGCTCAGGCAGGAAAATCTACTGGTCTTGGACAATGCAGAATAGTCAATCAATAATATTTGATAAATAACCAAATTATAGCCTTCAGCTGGTGCAAAATTTTGCTGGGATATTTGTCCATGGACTTTATCTGTTCCAACAAGTAAACAGACACTTGAAAGACACAAAATAACAACACAACATGTTAACTAGCTTGAGATTTCCAGTTAATTTTCAACCATTAGTTATCCTAAGAAGTTTAAAAAGCCTTCGAAGATTCATCAATATCTGAAAACATAAATTGTTTTTATCTGATATGACTGAAATGAAGTTTGACCTGTCTCTTGAATAAGGTTGCCTAGCACATGACCAAAATCAACCCAGGCAGATGTCCTGTGCAGTACAAAAGTTATTAGTATATACACACTCAGTGATCTTGGTGTTTTAAGCAATCTGATTGGTTCGCTATCTCTGGCTAATGAGCATTATTCACCTCCTAGCGAGTGAATAATGCGTAAGCCAAACAAAAATAAAGCATACTTTTGAATAAAGCATACTTTTGATTCACACTGAGTTGAACGGTGTTTAAGGACCGTTATTCTAGACTGTCACGAGTTTTTTTCGAAGATTAACTATAGATTTTCCGCGTTCAAAGATTCTGTAAATAGTTTCGCGAATTCGCGCATGCTTTGTACAGCTTGCACGTTTTCCACGCATGAATTGAGAGGTCAAATTAAATCCATTGCTAATGGTTTCCTTCTGAAAATGTTGTTGAGATCACTTCCTGTGTATATACTAAAACAATTATTCTTTGAAATCTCGGTGAATAGTGGCAGAATATTTACCTCGCCGCTTCGCGGCAGTTTGGCTCTTTTTGGGGCAAAATACAAAAGGCGGTCTGGAGAAGAAAATAAAAATCCAAACAACCTCAAAGTTACAGTTTTGAAACAAGTTAGTAAAAGCCTTCTTCCTGACAAATTTTCAGAAAATCGATTTTTTCTATCTTGCATAGGTATAGGTGATCTTAATAGCAAGTCGCTCTTAAATACTACTTGTCTTAGCCAATCACATTTTAGAAATTTCTTAGCCTGTAGTATAATATATGGCACACTCGGGTGATGCTTGTTTGTTTAAGTTAAAACGCACTTCCGTTCACTTGAATTCAAAGGGCTTCCTCCGTGTGTTTTTGATGACGCGAGCAACTCAAAAAGAACAAGCTACCACGAGTTTGAAAACAAATTCAATGAACGTAAATCATGTTGAGTATAAACAAGGCCTCAAGAACGATTAGTAACAGAATTTTTCACAAGTCTCAACAGCTGCAGTTTGTTGAAATTCGGAAAATGGGTTCTGCCGATCCTGCATGGAATATTTTAACCTGCGCATCACAAAATATGGATGAAGAAATGTCGAAGTTGGTTGCTGTGAAATCATTCAAACCGTTACACACAGCTAATGAAGAGGCAGTCTTAGAGACAATCCTCCGTCTCTCTCGATAACAGTTCGACGCTTCTTTTTATTCTGGACAATTCTGCGCTGAAAATTGGAAATTGTTGCGGCTTGTACTCTTGTCCGTGTTTCCTGCATTTGTTCATAAAAGATATTTCAGTGGACAAGAAGTGGTCAAGCTCCTTCGCAGGTAGGGTTTTAACTCTCTTGTTTGTCATACCGTTACCTTACAATTTAAATAGTGGAGAAGAGTTCTCAGCTCAGTAGCCATCTGCTTATTTGTGTTTGTACATTTTTACCTCTTTATAAAATCGCCAATGACCGCCTGACTTTCGCCGTCGATTCAATCTACATTAGACGTTTCCAGATCTTCAGGATAATAAAATTCGATTCGTGAAAATTCGTCTTCCTCGTTCTTATCGTAAGCTCTGTAAAAATATCAATCTTTTAGGTAGTTTCTCTGCGAAGAATGAGAGTATTTACACGTTTTCTTTACGTAGTTTTCACTGCAAATTATGAATTTGCCGGCTTTGAAAACATAAAAAATACACCGCTTATGACCGTTTCCATGGAAACGGTCCGTGTGGCGAGATCCCGACCAAGACATCGCCCAGAATGCCGCGACACATCCGGGAACTTTTTTATGTGAGCCGGCGCTAAATTCAAAATAGATTAGAGAAAAGTGCGAATAACAAAGAATACGGACAAAAAGTGGCCACCAGCCCGTGCGTTCCTCTGTTTCACAGGCATATTAACTCCTCTGGCTTGGTAGTAGCATATGGAAATTGTAGAGAAAGGATCAATTTATGATTTAGAACAAAAAATTGTTTCTTTAAGGTCTCTACAAGTATTATCAAATTTGCTTTGAATATAGTCTATTTTGGGAGCTTAGGGCAAGATTTCCGTATAAAGCCATACATTTATTATGCATACAGTTCTTTGTTTAACTTAACAATAGCGGAAACAATAGCGCTTCTTTGAGACTTATTCGCTTTGAATAACTTTAAAATTTACCTATTTTTTCTAAGTGTCGCATACTTTTGGACGTCAAAAATACTGAAAAACGAAGCGATTTCTAAAGACTTAAAATAAAGACTTTGAAATAAAAATGCGTAAGGAGCCTGGGTAATATAGAGAAGAAAACGAGAGAAGAACGGAGCTAGAGGTAGAAGAGAATCGGCGAAAACACCGCGCGCGATAGCTCGCGCGCAATCAAATCCTCTTTTATTCATACGGTAAGTAGTAATTATCAATGTATATATTCAATACCTCAGGGAGTTACTATTGTCTTCAAAAACAAAAGAGCGCATACATAATTAATGATTCTGCATGCATAATAAATTTATGGGGTTATACGGAAATCTTTCCAAAGTTAGTACCGGATGTCATGAAAGGTCCTGCCAATTTTCGCTGGTTTACGACGCCTACAAGTACTATCGAAATGCGGTTTTCTGAAAGCACTCCTCAACCTCTGCAAATTTGCCTGGCGGAGACCGTTCGGCAGAAGGGTTGACTGATTTTGAAATTCCAATTTTGAATAATTATCTCACACAAACAATGGAACTGACAATGCTCGCTCAGGCGTAAGACGAGACAGAAATGTCGTTTACTTTTATTTTCCCCAGCGTCGTACGAATAGAAAAGACGTGTGTTGTCTTTTGAGTCCTCGATCAACGCACAGACTACATAAATCGACGATCGAGTAAAAGACTGTGTCTAATTAACTGCTTTGACCGGTCGAGTAAAAGCGGACAACGATGAAATAGAAGCAAGTCTTTCGCGCACCTCAGCGATTTACTTCACACATCAGGCGGTTTGATCGACAGCCACCGATTCATTGACTAGAGCAGTCGAAAATCCGAAAGCTAAATCTATGCAATACTATTGCGCGAATCGAAAAACTGGGCACTGCAAGTACATGTTGCGAGAGACAATAGCATTCTGGGCGATGAAAGAACCAATCAGAACGCTCGGATTTACCTCAAGCCTATCTTGCATATAACAATAATTGTTATTCTACACATATTATGGTAGAGCATCGCACCGGTATCGCGGAGGTCACGGGTTCGAATCCCGTTGAAGCCCTGATTTTTTCAGGCTTCTTCTTTCCAATTGCTTAAACTGGAAAATTTACTGCGATGATCACTCTTCACTTTCATAATCATCTTGTCTTGTCTTGTCTGACAGGACAAACATTGGCACCATTATATAACATCTACGGCAGGTATACTTTGTAGGTTGCAGGTTGCAGGTTAAAACGAATCGCAGATTGGAGCTTCTTCCTTTTCATTATCCATCATGTCGTTCAAATGTTTATTAACGCCATGGCTGGTTTTATACTCGTCTTAACGATGCACAGTTGAACACAGCACAGTCCGGCAAAGCAATAGAACTAGATGTGTTTGTTGTAGTCCTATACTACTTTTCCAGGTGCATTTAATTTAAAACGATCTGGTATTTTACCGAACTAAGGTCATTGGCATCGTAAACATACAAACAACAAAAAAGCTTACAATATCAACGTAAACTTCAAAAGCTTGAACTACACTATGTATGATTATCTCTGATATGTGGCTTACCAGGACACTCTCCGTTGTTACAATGCCTTGTTTCATTGTTTTCTCCGGCACACAGCTGGCTCACTAGTATCTTGCCTGTACTAGGTGAAATGCACGTGCCAGTTCGTCTTTGTTGACCATCGCCGCAAGTGACAGAACAGTCACTCCAAGGCGACCAACGCCACTGCCCTTGTGTTAAAAATAATAATAACAATCTTTTATTAGGAAGCTCCAACACTAAGAGTGACAATAAGACACGAAATTCTTAGCATGTAATTGTTTAGCTGTGGCAAGAGCCCATTACAAGGAGATTGTAGGCTTCCAAAATAAGCCTGAGTGCAACGGCATTTTTACAGTTCCCATTTTTATTGTTCCCTTGAAATAGGCCAGTTCCAGTCTGCATGAGCATGCTTCGGAAACGATAGGACAATTCTCTATTTTCCAATTCTCCATAATGCACTTTGTTTGCCTCCCATGTTTTGCATAAACTATTGTTGTGAAATACTCTTGGGAATATGCAGACCTCCCAAAAGCATTTCACAACAATAGTTTATGCCAAATTTTTGGGGGCAAACAGAGTGCATTACGCGGAATTGGAAAATAGAGAATGCGGCCTCACGTGAACATAACGACATTATATCGACATGTCAACATAAGCCCGTGCTTGTGATTGCAATTGGTCACTGAGATTCCTGTGGGGATCTAAATTCGAGATAAATTCAAACTAAAAATAGATTGGTCTGTGAAAACGCCGAGACAGGAAAATGGGGTGGTTGCATGCTCCTAGCTAGTGATGGGCTCCTGGCAGTGGGGTTTCACTACATTTTTCCCGTTAAGAACTTGGCCAGGAGCCCACTTGGCAAGGACTTTCCAAAAGACGAATGTGTAAGGAATATCTCACAAATATAGTCAATAACACGCCAGCGGTTAATTCGCGCGGAAATGTTGCCTTTGTATGTACCCCTTACTTTTTCCTGAATGTAACAGCCTTGCTTGAGCCCGCGATACAATTTAAAAGCAGTATCTAGGCAGTGGTCAACTTCCAAACAGATACGCGACCTCGATGAGATCTATACCTAAGCCCACAATATGGCCATTTGATACTTGGCAGCGGATACCTTGATTTGTCAGCTGTCACAAGGCTATTTTCGATATTTTAAAATTTAGCGTCAAAGTGAGGGCTTAGGGACACAAACAAAACAAATGAATAAATATGGTCATTCATTTTTCATTCTCTGTGTTCTGTAAGCCTCGCTTCCAAGCTGATTTTTGTTATGTATGGAAAACGGTCTATTGACCATAATATGGATGTCCAACATTAAAGATGTAAGATGTACCTATGGTAATCGTGCCGCTCTCTTGTTTTTCAAGGTAGCGGGCTCAGCTGGTCACGTGACAGCCAAGTTTTTGTCGATCTATTGGTTACTAAATTTTCTAATTATAACCTATGTGATAGTTCAGGTTTTCTTTGATTGCTTTTCCCCTTCATCAATGAATTTCAAAACCCCGGATAAAAGGATCCTGTTTTCAATGCATCAGCTCCTGATCCGTAAGGGTATATGCTTTCCAGTTCGCGGTTTGCCCTGCATGTGAAGTGAAAATCACTAGACGGATTTATAACGAACTGATCGCATGGCCTTCTGTATGAAGAATGTTGGATCTCCGGTCAAAGCACTTATACTCTGAATAACGCCTAGCTGGTACAAAATTGGCCTGAGGGTGAAATATACGTGAAAGATATAAAAAGCTCTTATTGGCTTTGGTAGGTTTAGACCGGTGTAAAAGATGTCAGGAGAAATTCCACAACCTTGTGTTGCACAGAAAACAGCAAAGTTGAGTTGTTGTGGCCAACAACCACTGTTTGGAATCAGCACAGAGCTGTGTTTCAGTCTGTTAGTTCTTTTCGTATTTCCCTATATTTTGTCATAAAACATTGACCAGGAGTGACGAAAATTTTCATCTCCCTCTTGAAGTTTACTCAATGCTTCCAGCTCCTTCTGCGAGATTTACGGCTAATAGTGAGACCGCTATCTTAGTTTGCAGGGTGCTAATTGAAAAGAAAAGCCTGCGACGCTCGTCAAACCGAGGGCGTTTTAATTTGTTCCGATCAACGTTTCCTGTCTGACGAAGAGATGAGAATTTGTTTGCTAGAAAGTGACCTGAACATGAGTAAATCTCATGCCAATGTGGTAGGCTTTGATGAGAATGTGTCGTATTTGTCGACCCGAATGAACTTACATAAGCGAAGGGAACACTTTTTTATGAACGAAACAGCTATTGAACTGACTTTGGAATTCCTTGCCTTCAAGTATAATTAATTCAAATTCTCTTAGAATATTTCGTAAAACTCCGAAGAACTCTATGCTTAATTGTTATTCTATTTAATTATCTACATTTGCGTATGAAGAAATACTCTTTATAAAAAAAACGTTTTCTTGATATTGTCTGTAACTGTATTTTATGCTAGGGGTCATCAACTAGATTAGCCTTTGCTATTTGGATGATCCGAACTCTTTCCCTACTTTATTGTTACATTTTTTCTTTATTCCTTAGCTGTGCTGTGTTTTATTAGTTGGTATGTAAATCTAACCTACATGTCTGTAAAACCGAGCTGAGTTAAATAAATCATCTTGTCTTGTCTTGTCTGGCAGGACAAACATTGGCACCATTATATAATATTGTAATACGCCAGGTATATTTTGCAGGTTACAGGTTGCGGGTTGCAGGTTGAAACGACTTGCAGATTTGAGTTTCTTCCTTTTCATTATCCATCATGTCGTTCAAATGTTTATTGACGCCTTGGCTGGGTTTATATTCGTCTTACCGATGTATTGTTACTATTTTATTGTTACATTTTTTCTTGTATTCCTTAGCTGTACTGTGTTTAGTTGCTATGCAAATCTAACCTACATGTCTTGTAAAAACGAGCTGAGTTAAATAAATCATCTTGTCTTGACTTGTCTGACAGGACAAACATTGGCACCATTATATAACATCTACAGCAGATATACTTTGCAGGTTGCAGGTTGCAGGTTAAAATGACTTGCATATTTGAGCTTCTTTCTTTTGATTATCCATGATGTCGTTCAAATGTTTATTGACGCCATGGCTGGTTTTATACTCGTCTTATCGATGTACAGTTGAACACAGAACAGTCCGGCAAAGCAATAGAACTAGATGTGTTTGTTGTAGTCCTATACTACTTTTCCAGGTGCATTTAATTTAAAACGATCTGGTATTTTACCGAACTAAGGCCACTGACATCGTAAACATACAAACAACAAAAGAGCTCACCATGACAACGTAAACTTAAAAAGCTTAAACTACACTATGTATGATTATCTCTGATATGTGGCTTACCAGGACACTCTCCGTTGGTACAATGCCTTGTTTCATTGTTTTCTCCGGCACACAGCTGGCTTACTAGTATCTTGCCTGTACTAGGTGAAATGCACGTGCCAGTTCGTCTTTGTTGACCATCTCCGCAAGTGACAGAACAGTCACTCCAAGGCGACCAACGCCACTGCCCTTGTGTTAAAAATAATAATAACAATCTTTTACTAGGAAGCTCCATCACTAAGAGTGACAATAAGACACGAAATTCTTAGCTTTTTTTTTTTTATCCTACCTTCTATAAAGACATGCTCTCCTTCTTTGATGATCTTAAAAATCTCTATAATTATAATCTGGGTCAATTAGTTTATTTAATAACCGGGAAATACTAATAGACGGCAAACCTTTTTTCATCCAAGAGTGGTTTTCAAAAGGGGTTATCTTCGTAAGTGACTTGTTAGGTGTGCAAGGTCAGTTACTCTCATACCAAGCTTTTAAAGCGAAATACAAATGTAAAACTAACTTCTTGAACTATTATCAAGTTAGAAGTGCTATTCCGGACAGTTTACTGACCAAGGCAAAGAACAATAGCTTAGAACCGCTTTCCAAGAGCATCTTTCTACAAAACCGCTCAATTTTTGATCTTGATATTTCAACGATGATAAACTTTGAAACCGCCAAGGTAAAGGATTTCTACTGGTTATTGAACAAGCAAGTTAATAACGGTCCACATACTGGACCAACTAAATGGAGTAAATCTATGCCAATATGTGCAAAACAATGGGAAAAATAATTTATTTTATATCGATTAAACAGGTTTCCAGAGAAAATAAGCTGAGGGAATTTCAGTTCAAATTTCTCCATCGAATTGTTGCAACTAAAAAACAGCTCTGTAGATTTGGTATCAAAGATGAAAGTGAATGCCTATATTGTGGAGAACAGGACTCGATAGAACATATCTTTTTAGACTGTTCTTTTACTAAAAATTTCTTGTCAAAAGTGGTGCAATGGTTCAACAACTGTAATCAGTCTTCTTTTAAACAATATCAACGTAAACTTAAAAAGCTTAAACTACACTATGTATGATTATCTCTGATATGTGGCTTACCAGGACACTCTCCGTTGTTACAATGCCTTGTTTCATTGTTTTCTCCGGCACACAGCTGGCTTACTAGTATCTTGCCTGTACTAGGTGAAATGCACGTGCCAGTTCGTCTTTGTTGACCATCGCCGCAAGTGACAGAACAGTCACTCCAAGGCGACCAACGCCACTGCCCTTGTGTTAAAAGTAATAATAACAATCTTTTACTAGGAAGCTCCATCACTAAGAGTGACAATAAGACACGAAATTCTTAGCTTTTTTTCTTTTTTTTATCCTACCTCCTATAAAGACATGCTCTCCTTCTTTGATGATCTTAAAATCTCTATAATTATAATCTGGGCCAATTAGTTTATTTAATAACCGGGAAATACTAATAGACGGCAAACCTTTTTTCATCCAAGAGTGGTTTTCAAAAGGGGTTATCTTCGTAAGTGACTTGTTAGATGTGCAAGGTCAGTTACTCTCATACCAAGCTTTTAAAGCGAAATACAAATGTAAAACTAACTTCTTGAACTATTATCAAGTTAGAAGTGCTATTCCGGACAGTTTACTGACCAAGGCAAAGAACAATAGCTTAGAACCGCTTTCCAAGAGCATCTTTCTACAAAACCGCTCAATTTTCGATCTTGATATTTCAACGATGATAAACTTTGAAACCGCCAAGGTAAAGGATTTCTACTGGTTATTGAACAAGCAAGTTAATAACGGTCCACATAATGGACCAACTAAATGGAGTAAATCTATGCCAATATATGCAAAACAAAGGGAAAAATATTTTATATCGATTAAACAGGTTTCCAGAGAAAATAAGCTGAGGGAATTTCAGTTCAAATTTCTCCATCGAATTGTTGTAACTAAAAAAGAGCTCTGTAGATTTGGTATCAAAGATGACAGTGAATGCCTATATTGTGGAGAACAGGACTCGATAGAACATACCTTTTTAGACTGTTCTTTTACTAAAGATTTCTTGTCAAAAGTGGTGCAATGGTTCAACAACTGTAATCAGTCTTCTTTTAAACAATGTCAACGTAAACTTAAAAAGCTTAAACTACACTATGTATGATTATCTCTGATATGTGGCTTACCAGGACACTCTCCGTTGTTACAATGCCTTGTTTCATTGTTTTCTCCGGCACACAGCTGGCTTACTAGTATCTTGCCTGTACTAGGTGAAATGCACGTGCCAGTTCGTCTTTGTTGACCATCTCCGCAAGTGACAGAACAGTCACTCCAAGGCGACCAACGCCACTGCCCTTGTGTTGAAAATAATAATAACAATCTTTTATTAGGAAGCTCCATCATTAAGAGTGACAATAAGACACGAAATTCTTAGCTTTTTTTCTTTTTTTATCCTACCTTCTATAAAGACATGCTCTCCTTCTTTGATGATCTTAAAAATCTCTATAATTATAATCTGGGCCAATTAGTTTATTTAATAACCGGGAAATACTAATAGACGGCAAACCTTTTTTCATCCAAGAGTGGTTTTCAAAAGGGGTTATCTTCGTAAGTGACTTGTTAGATGTGCAAGGTCAGTTACTCTCATACCAAGCTTTTAAACGAAATACAAATGGAAAACTAACTTCTTGAACTATTATCAAGTTAGAAGTGCTATTCCGGACAGTTTACTGACCAAGGCAAAGAACAATAGCATAGAACCGCTTTCCAAGAGCATCTTTCTACAAAACCGCTCAATTTTCGATCTTGATATTTCAACGATGATAAACTTTGAAACCGCCAAGGTAAAGGATTTCTACTGGTTATTGAACAAGCAAGTTAATAACGGTCCACATAATGGACCATGAAATGGAGTAAATCTATGCCAATATATGCAAAACAAAGGGAAAAATATTTTATATCGATTAAACAGGTTTCCAGAGAAAATAAGCTGAGGGAATTTCAGTTCAAATTTCTCCATCGAATTGTTGTAACTAAAAAAGAGCTCTGTAGATTTGGTATCAAAGATGACAGTGAATGTTTATATTGTGGAGAACAGGACTCGATAGAACATACCTTTTTAGACTGTTCTTTTACTAAAGATTTCTTGTCAGAAGTGGTGCAATGGTTCAACAACTGTAATCAGTCTTCTTTTAAACAATGTCAACGTAAACTTAAAAAGCTTAAACTACACTATGTATGATTATCTCTGATATGTGGCTTACCAGGACACTCTCCGTTGTTACAATGCCTTGTTTCATTGTTTTCTCCGGCACACAGCTGGCTTACTAGTATCTTGCCTGTACTAGGTGAAATGCACGTGCCAGTTCGTCTTTGTTGACCATCTCCGCAAGTGACAGAACAGTCACTCCAAGGCGACCAACGCCACTGCCCTTGTGTTGAAAATAATAATAACAATCTTTTATTAGGAAGCTCCATCATTAAGAGTGACAATAAGACACGAAATTCTTAGCTTTTTTTCTTTTTTTATCCTACCTTCTATAAAGACATGCTCTCCTTCTTTGATGATCTTAAAAATCTCTATAATCATAATCTGGGCCAATTAGTTTATTTAATAACCGGGAAATACTAATAGACGGCAAACCTTTTTTCATCCAAGAGTGGTTTTCAAAAGGGTTATCTTCGTAAGTGACTTGTTAGATGTGCAAGGTCAGTTACTCTCATACCAAGCTTTTAAAGCGAAATACAAATGTAAAACTAACTTCTTGAACTATTATCAAGTTAGAAGTGCTATTCCGGACAGTTTACTGACCAAGGCAAAGAACAATAGCTTAGAACCGCTTTCCAAGAGCATCTTTCTACAAAACCGCTCAATTTTCGATCTTGATATTTCAACGATGATAAACTTTGAAACCGCCAAGGTAAAGGATTTCTACTGGTTATTGAACAAGCAAGTTAATAACGGTCCACATAATGGACCAACTAAATGGAGTAAATCTATGCCAATATATGCAAAACAAAGGGAAAAATATTTTATATCGATTAAACAGGTTTCCAGAGAAAATAAGCTGAGGGAATTTCAGATCAAATTTCTCCATCGAATTGTTGTAACTAAAAAAGAGCTCTGTAGATTTGGTATCAAAGATGACAGTGAATGCCTATATTGTGGAGAACAGGACTCGATAGAACATACCTTTTTAGACTGTTCTTTTACTAAAGATTTCTTGTCAAAAGTGGTGCAATGGCTCAACAACTGTAATCAGTCTTCTTTTAAACAATGTCAACGTAAACTTAAAAAGCTTAAACTACACTATGTATGATTATCTCTGATATGTGGCTTACCAGGACACTCTCCGTTGTTACAATGCCTTGTTTCATTGTTTTCTCCGGCACACAGCTGGCTTACTAGTATCTTGCCTGTACTAGGTGAAATGCACGTGCCAGTTCGTCTTTGTTGACCATCTCCGCAAGTGACAGAACAGTCACTCCAAGGCGACCAACGCCACTGCCCTTGTGTTGAAAATAATAATAACAATCTTTTATTAGGAAGCTCCATCATTAAGAGTGACAATAAGACACGAAATTCTTAGCATGTAATTGTTTAGCTGTGGCAAGAGCCCATTACAAGGAGATTGTAGGCTACCAAAATAGGCCTGAGTGCAACGGCATTTTTACAGTTCCCATTTTTAATGTTCCCTTGAAATAGGCCAGTTCCGAGTCTGCAAGAGCATGCTTCGGAAACGATAGGACAATTCTCTATTTTCCAATTCTCCATAATGCACTTTGTTTGCCCCCCATGTTTTGCATAAACTACTGTTGTGAATACTCTTGGGAATATGCAGACCTCCCAAGGGCATTTCACAACAACAGTTTATGCCAAATTTGGGGGACAAACAGAGTGCATTATGCGGAATTGGAAAATAGAGAATGCGGCCTCACGTGAACATAACGACATTACGTCGACATGTAAACAGTAGTCCGTGCTTGTGACTGCAATTGGTCACTGAGGTTTCTGTGGGCATCTAAATTCGAGATAAATTCAAACTAAAAATAGATCGGTGTGTGAAAACGCCGTGACAGGAAAATGGAGTAGTTGCATGCTCCTAGCTAGTGATGGGCTCCTGGCAGTAGGATTTTACTACATTTTTCCAGAACTTAGCCAGGAGCCCACTTGGCAAGGACTTTCCAAAGGACGAATGTGAAAGGAATGTCTCAGAAGAATAGTCAATAACACGCCAGCAGTTAATTCGCGCGGAAATGTTGCCTTTGTATGTACCCCTTACTTCCTCCTGAGAGTAAAAGCCTTGCTTGAGTAAAAATAGCAAACAAACTTCGGTTAAAAACATAACGAGACAACGCATGTTGTAAAAACTTTCATTCATGAACTTGACGTTTCGTATGCTCCAACATACATCTTCAGAAGTAACGGTTACCTAAACTACCATTAAATTTAAACGCGAAGACTAATACCAAATAAGGAAAGCAATGACAATGAAAAAGTAAATGAAAATAGACAGACCTAGTTAAGTCTGCTGGAAAAATATAAATGGCTAGTAAAGAAGAAGTTTCTCACTGCCAATATTTTTGTTAAGCGCTGGTTTTAAATTGCGAATCAGCAAGGCTTCCTTAATTTTACAATGTATATCACTGTCCAGTAGCTAAAATATCAAAGTGATCCCATTTGATCCTGTGGCCTGTTTGTGTCATATGATCAGCAATGGCAGAACGAATGGCTGTTACTCGTCAGCGCTTTAAAATGTTCCGTTTTCCTGTCATGTAATCGACGTTTGGTTTTTCCAATATACCAATCTTCACAATCCCAGCAGCTAGCCTTATAAGCTACTTTAGACGTAAGGGAGCGGCTGAGTCTGTCTTTATAGGGGAAAAAGACTTAATTCGGCGACTATTTCGGAAAATCATCTTAAGATTAAAACAGCCATAGAACTTGTAAATACATGATTTGAGCTGTTGAGTGACAATTTTACTTTGAATACCTAGATAGGACAAAACAATGAAAATTTCTTTTTTGGGCACTGCAATTATATTATTAGGCTTGTTTTGGTGTTTATTGACTACATCGTTCATGTTATAAGAAATAATACCACGGGGGTACCCACTGCGTGACAAATGTCTCTTGAGGTCATCTAAAGCAGACTGCAGCAGACAGGGTGATGAACAAATTCGCAGACAACGATAAGTAAGTGTGCGGATGAGGTTAATCTTGTATTTCCGAGGTGTGAAAGAATCCCATTGATGTGTAGAGACCAGTGAACGTTTTCTTTCGGTAGATGGAAGTGGAAAAGGAGTTGTTAATATGGCGTTTGATGACAACATCAAGAAAAGGAATCTCTTGGTCCTGTTCAAATTCAATGGTGAATTGAATGTTCTTGTGCCGGCTATTGAGATAAGAAAGGAATTGAACAGCGGCGTCCTTATTGTGAAATAAGGTGAAAGTGTCATCAACATATCTAAACCAGATGGTTGGACGTGCACCGTTATTCATGACCCATTTTTCTTCGAAATCACACATAAAAGTATTGGCCAAAACCGGTCCTAAAAGAGATCCCATGGCAACACCATCGATCTGGTCGTAGTACTGGCCATCTAAAACAAAATGGCTCCTCTTAGTGGCAAAACCAAGCAAATCTTTCAAAACAGAGTGTGGTAACTTTGGTGGATTGGGTAAAGCATATAATTTGTCTAAACAGATTTGTATTGTTTCATGAAGTGGAACGTTGGTGAAGAGTGAACTGACATCACAGTGAGCACATAAATTCGCCATTATGGTTGTAAGTCTTGACCCATTCTGCAAAGCTGAAGGAGTCCTTGACAGTAAACTGGTTAGTTGAGATGGGTTGAAGTACCCGAACAAGATAGGACGCAAGGTTATAGTTATAAATGTTAATAGACGAGACAATAGGGCGAAACGGGCAACCAGATTTATGTACCTTGGGAAGACCATAGAGGACACCGTGCGGTGAACCAGATGGCAGTATTTTACGAAGTGTTTCATCATCAATAATACCATCTCTTTTAAGTTTACGGAGATAGGTAGTTAGACTGTCCTCTCTAGACTTCGTTGGGTTTTGTGTAACTTTTTTAAAATTAGTTTCATCAGAGATCAGT
>JAHPZR010004363.1:0-5000 GCA_019787425.1 Platygyra sinensis
TTCACGAAAATTTGAGTGGTCGGTTCTTACACGGACCCGCTCTTAATTATTCGGCGGCAATAATAATTATATTAAATGACAATAACTGATCTACCTAAAAGAGGTCAATTACTTCGTTTAAATATCAATCTGCATACGGTATTTAGGCCTACATTCAACGGAACAATAGATAACGTTTCCACGGGTATTAAACAAGCTTTTCATTTCTTCCCAAACATTCATTACACGATTACACGGCAATATCCACCGCTTGGAGGTCAACTGTGTCGTACATCTACCTACAGGAGGTACTTTCGCAAACATTTATACAAGGTACATTTCGTACATTTTGTACTTGCAAAACAGATCATCGCTATTTTTCTATAAACTAACAATATCTGATATAGTTTCAAGGTTTTACCCTCCTTCCAACACTGTGATTATATTAGTAACCTAGCAGGAGCCACCTACTGGAGCTCAACCGTTTCGCACATCTACCTACGGGAGGTACTGCTCCAAACATTTTTATAAGATACGGTTAATATATTTACTACCTGAAAACATGGATAACCTGCAAATCCTTTTAAACTAGCTATATCTGATGTTATTCACAGAGTTTAACCTTAGCTTAATTACATTTACGACCATTTTTAGAAAACAGCCCCAGGAAAACACCCACACTTATTGGTTAAAAATCGTGTCTCTATTTAAACAGTGCGGTGTTTCTGTTTATCTAGCTTGGCCATCAAATTACTCAGTCTAGTAGTATATGCGTGTTTTACCATTTCCTTTTCTTTTTTACTACGCATTTTAAGAGCGCTGTTCTTATCCTTCCCCTGTTGACAGTCCTACTTAGCTGTCCCCAACAGCATAACGGGAACACCGTCAAACTCTAGCCTTCGTTCTTTGACGGGCTGTGCATCTTCCCAGAAGATTTTATGAGATTCTCCGCGAGCATCTGAAAAAAGGGAAATAAGTCAGGTGTTCATGTGGTAACAACATTGTTTTGTGAATTGAAAGCTGTTATAACTGTACTGTGCAGGTCGTCCACGGTGGTCAACCTATAGAAGGGGTCTGGGAAAGCCTGCCCCCCCCCCCCCCACCCTCCCCCCTCCCCGGCAACTCCCTTTTAGGCCTAGGAAAGGGCCGAATGCGTTAAATGATTGCTTTTGTTTCATTTCTAGGGCCCCGCCTTAGAAGGAAGTCTGGATTTGCCACCAATCAAACACGGTCTACCACCGTTTTCGTTGATTCTCTACTTGCACAAATCCCATAATACACCTCTTTTACCCCCAAAAATTTGCAGAGGCATTGTTTTATATTACTCTTGGGACATGTTCATGTCCCAGGAGAAATTGCAGACAATGAGTATGCAAAAAAAGAGGTGCATTATGGTATTGTGCAAGTAGTGAATACGCGACTTTGGACTTGGGGCAGGGCAGAGCAGAGCAGAGGAAGGTAGGGTAGGGTGGGGTAGGGTAGGGTAGGGTAGGGTAGGGTAGGGTAGAGTTTTCTTGAAATCAGCCATCCACCAACGCCCGTTTCAAAAATTTCTGGGATATCCCATAATAATCTTTGATACTTAAAGTGCCGTGACCATAGTCCCCGTGACTTATAGCTTGTCTTAGCGTGACTCGGACACGGTTGGGAACTGGCGAGGAAGGCCAGGCAGCACAGTCGTTGAATAACCTGTGTTCAGAAAACAGATTTTACGGGCCAAACATCGGGCCAAACAGAATCCAAAGGTCGGTTAAATTGGCAAGCAAGCGTTCCGCGAGTGTGTCTCGTGGATTTCCAAGCAGAAGATTACTTTGAATTGCGAAAGGATCGAGCCCGCCGCGAACTGAAGCAAAAACCAAAAAAAGACAGGACGCCTGATCGCAGGTCAGCAAAAAGAAAACTTCAGCTGAAATGTAAGTTTTGCTTTGTATTTTAGCGTATCTTTGCTGTCGCAAAAACTTTCAACCTTTCTCTCTAGGCACTACTCATTGAGTAGATTTAGGTATCGATTCATGCAATAGATTTCAAAAGTCGAGATTGTTTTCCCTGGCCAAACACTGCGCTAACCCTAGCGTGTCCTGACCTTAACTCTAACCTTATTCGAAGCGCTAGCCCTAACCTTAGCCCTAAGAGCTAGCCCTAACCCTAACGCTAGGCGCTAGCGCTAATCCTAAGCAATAAACCTAATCCTGAGCGCTAGAACTAACCCTAAGCAATAACCCTAACACTGAACGTTAACCCTAACCTCGACCCGTAACCCTAGTTTCGAGCGGTAACCCTAACCCCAACTCTAATAAAACTGGGAAATCTTAACCCTAGGGGTTAAAGTCAGCATTTGAAAAAACTTAAAAGAAAAACAAGGCTAATAGTATTGTGTAACAAAGCAGTTCCAAAAGACGCGGACTGTGACTTGCAAGTGTTTTGCATACTTTATTTCTGGAATACGCAACAGAAACGAGGGGAAATAAGTGCAAGGCAGTTTTCTACAGGTATAAAACAAATTGGTATGCGAAGTTTGGAGCTGTTTTGGCCATTTTCAATTTTCGCAAAAAATCTAGGGGACGTTCTTGCCCGCGGCCTTTCAATTGGTTTCTTAGTTCAGTTGTACTAAAAGCAGGATTGTTTTTCCTTCATAGCTGTTCATAGGCCCTCACCCTATTTAGCCTACAGTCAAAGTAAGCTGGCAAACATATTGTTTACTTATGAACTCCAGAGACGCTTGAAGGAACAAAAGAGTCCTGTAATAGCTAATGTACTTCATCCAGGAGTAGTCAACACTGACTTGTTCCAGTACATTCACTGGGTTATAAGAATCCCTTAAAATGTACATGCTTACTTCCTTTTCAAGGTAAGTCTGCCTTAATCAAATTTAAGTGCCTAGATGATATAAAAAAGTAATTGCTGCTTATTTGAAAGTCTTTTCAAAATACAGTAGAATATTGCTTTCCTTTTTAGATCTTTTTCCATGCTAGACCCTGGTGAAAATCTTTTGAGGATCTTTAAAGATCTTCAAAGATTTTCATAAAGATCTTTGAGGATCCTTATGAGGATCTTAACAAGGATCCTCAAAAATTCTTGCCAAGATCCTTAAGGATCCTCAAAGATCCTTGAGGATCCTCAATTTTCTTGCCAAGATCTTTGAGGATCTTCAAAGATCTTTAAGGATAATTTGCAGATCTTACCAAGATCTTTAAGGATCCTTCGCAGATCTTACCAAGATCTTCGAGGATCTTCAATGTTCTTACCAAAGATCTTTGAGGGTCCTTTGTGGATCTTGCCAAGATCTTCAAAGATCTTTGACGATCCTTTGCAGATCTTACCAAGATTTTGCCAAGGTCTTTAAGGATCTTCAAAGATCTTTGATGACCCTTTGCAGATCTTATCAAGATCTTTGAGGATCTTCAAGGATCCTTAACTGATCTTGCCAGATCTTGAGGATCCTCAATTTCCTTGCAAAGATCTTTGAGGATCATCAAAGACCTTTAAGGATCCTTTGTGGATCTTGCGAAGATCTTTGAGGATCTTAAGGATCCTAATAGTTCCTAAAATAGCTTTAAAATAGCTTTAAAATAGACATAAAACAGGGTTAAAAAGCCTTACGATAGCCTTGTAACAGGGTTGAAAATAGCTATAAAATAGGACACATGAGAGCCCCTTTTAGCCATTGAACAATGAGATTTATGAAATTGCAAATGTGCCATATGAAATAAATATAAAGCCAGGTCAAAGGCCCAGAATTATAAAAAGCAGTGACATTAAATGTGACTGTTACAGAAGCAAGAAGAAGCAAATGGCAATTTAAACAACATAAGCACCAAAATACAAATTATGACTCGATCACCAACATTAACCTTCCATATTTACAGTCTTGATGAAAATCACCAAGACTTTTTGCCCAGTATCCAAGGGAAGAGCCCACACTAGATTAAAGACCAGCTGAAACATCTTGTTTCTGTTCATGATTTATTTTATTTGCTAAAATCCAAGGGTTTCTTTGTGTCATACAGTTTGAAGCTTTTACTGACATCTTTGTTCAGAATTCAAAGTTTCATTAGCACTCAAGTCAAGACTAATACACTGCATTTTCCATGCAGTCCAACAGATCATAATTGAAATATATAGTGAAAATGTCGTCGCTCATGTTTGTGAATTGCTTTTCACTTAGCTTTTTAACCATGTAGTTCCGTCTACTTCAAGCTTTTCTGCTTCAATAACTGTAGAAAAGATAGGCACACGACAACATGTGATTAAAATCATATCATAAGTTTGTGTTCTCTTTGAACCCTGATGGCAACTGCTCATAAAAGAAAAACGCGTTCAGATCGACCACTATGGCATGCTTTAAACTGTTTTAGGTTTTAGTTACGATTCCAATATAGAGAAGCTAAAACAGACAAGAAGACCCAAGAGAGACAAAGGTAAAACGGACAAGATCGAGTTTAGTGATACATTGTAAATATCATTGGAGTACAGATCATCAAAAAAACCAACTTAACTCTCAATCCAGAAGCCTTATGATTCTTTATACTTACAATCTCTTGTAAAGCCAACAAATCCAGATTTTTGGGCTTTCAAACATCTTCAAAGTCTTCAAACCGTCCTTTCAAACTTTGTTCAGTGACCGTTGAAACGAGCGCCTTTCTCAGCACATTGCATCATGGGTTATAGCAAACTCGTCCCCAGGGTCTTATCAACATTCAAATCCAAGATTGCGGTGCACCGAAAACTCGGCTTTTTACTGAATTTAAAGGCCTGACACAGGCTGGAAAGTGTTCAGACATCATTTGAAGTAGAGTATAACTATCCCAAGAAATTACTCTTACAGAGTTAAAACTATATACTTGTGAGAAGCATGGAATGTATGGTGCTGTTTATGAAGAAGTCTCATGTGGCAAGTGATTGTCATCTTTTCTCATCCAACCTGTGTGTTCCTAAAGGTACACTAACGGTTTTGTAATGCACGTTTCTAAAGGAAAACTGAATGTCAACATTAATACTTGATTCAAGAAATGCCAGATTTC
>JAHPZR010004364.1:0-35000 GCA_019787425.1 Platygyra sinensis
GATACAAACTTCAACACTTTTAGTGGCTTGTAAAGTAACATCTTTGATATATCTATGTGTATTTTGCCAGGTATGTGATAGTTTGCTCAACATAGGACCTTCCACATGTGTTGATATGGGAGAACCTGCATTTCTATCGGTAAGTGCAACAATAAGCTATGTACTGTAGTTAAAAGATATTGTCTTGCAAGCTCAAGACATTTTTTGTTGTATTCCAGCTCTTTTCATGTTGATATCATAAGCCGTGTTAGCTTCACAGACCACTCATAATACTAACAACTTGGGTTGGTTTTTTTTCTTGTGTCTTCCTTTCTGGTTAACTGATGTTGACTTCAATGCCATCCATGTCATGGACAGGAAGAGGTTTGTGCTCTTTATTATGAAGTTCTATTGCTGCATGTTAAAGAATTTTCTTGGTGGCAGTGGAGTGCTCAGTTAACTTTATTTCTAAATTTTAGTTGCACAGCAATGCTTCTTGTATTTCACAACTTCTTTCAATTTGAAGTACATGTACACACATAATACAAGGAAACCTTTTACAATGTTGTTTGCGATGAAGAACTTTCAGTGATTTTGACTGAGTTGACTGTTTCCATTTCAATATTTTGATAGTTTGCTGGTGGTAAGGAACTGGATTTGGAACTTGTTTCATGTTCTGGGTATGGAAAGAATGGTGCATTGTCAGTTCTTCAGGTATTGCATATTTTCATTGTTTGTTACGAATCTCATTCTCAATTTGACCGCAAAATTTATTTTGGTCAATGTGTTCACTGCTACCAGTGGTAAGGTAAACAGAGAATGGATTTTAGGCTTTTTTCAGTGAATTTTTCAACAAGCAAACATACATGCTTGAACATTTCTTCACTTTACACTCTCTCTACAGTTCATATGTGATTTCATTTCATCAGCAGTACAATGTGATGTGGCTTCTTTTCTTTTTATCAGTTATTCCAGAACCCCAATAACAGTTTATCCCATGTGTTGTTGTTGTAGAGAAGTGTTAGGCCTCAGGTTGTGACAACGTTTGAGCTGCCTGGATGTGTGGACATGTGGACAGTACTGTCAGGTGATCAGGTAATTGATCTTGTATCCATAGATTATGATGACAATACAATACAATCTAATACAACGCAACACACTACAGTTTTATAAATTCAAAATTTAATATGTGAGAAAACATGAAAGGAAATATCAGATGTTTTCCCTGTAGAGGACATTCAAGCACATCTTTAGACGAGTGAGCACATTTGTAATGAATCTCCATAGCAACTGTTGGAGAATAGATGTCTGAAAGTAGTCTATTTTGACGTTAAGTTTTTACATTTACTGGACAGTAAAATCAATATGGATATAACACAGTTCTGGCCAGAAGCTCTTGGAAACTATTACTAAAATGTTGCAATACAAATGAGATTAGTTACCTTTTAAAATGTTCTTAATAGAAGAACACTGTGTATATGTATGAGTAGTTTTGTACATTGTAGTTACGACTGAATGAAGGAAATCAAAGTCATGAAGTAAAACACTGAGATTCTTTGTGTTGATTTGTTCAGGGTGACAGCAGTTATCACTCATTCCTGTTACTGAGCAGAGAGGACTCTAGCATGGTGAGTGTATCAATAAACACACCACACTGAATGGCAAAATATCTCTTCGAAAAGCTTTTACAGTAGTTAATTACATGCAACAAACTTTTTAATGACAGATGTCTTGCAGGGCTCAAAATTAATGCTCGCAAACTTGCAAAGTGTGAGTGCTTTTGATAATCTGCAAGTGAGAAAAATATCCACTAGCAAATGTTTGTGAGTTAGAATCATCCATGTCTCCCAAACATTTGGAAATAATTTGCTAGTGGTCTCGCCAGTTTGCTAGTGGAAAAAACTCTTACTAGCCGAACTTTGCAAGTGAACTGAAAAGTTAACTTTTGAGCCCTGTCTTGTTGTACCATTGACACTCAATGTTTCAGTTCACACTTGTAATGTGACTTTTACTTCGCCAGTCAAAATTTAAGAATTTCAGTGTTTCATTATATTTCACTGTTTACAGAAAATAGATCTTCCTATTGCCACAAGACAAACTCTATCACCAAACTTCTAGGCTTTCACTGGTTAAATCAAATTTAAACATTCGAAAACTTGTATTTAGAGTACTAACAGTTTTTCAGTAAATATGACTATTTATTTTCAGAGTTGTAGTAGTTGGTATGGGTTTGGGTTGATATAAAGATAACATTTAGTTTTCCAGTATATTTATATCATTTGAACTCTGTTTAGGTGCTGAAGACAGAGCAGGAGATTATGGAGCTTGATCATTCAGGCTTTACATCTCAATACCCAACTGTGTTTGCTGGAAATCTTGGCAATGGAAAATATATCTTACAGGTTATTGTCACATTTAATTGAGCATACCTTTAGGATCTTATTACCTGTTTAGCCAGAGTAAGCAGTAAATGGATCAAATGAGGGGTTCTAAATTCACAAAAAAACTGGCACAGAGTGCATTTTAAAGATTCAAACATAGATAGCTGGTTTTAATTTTTCTTGTAGGTTACTCCCCAGGGTGTCAGGTTACTGGAGGGAGGTGAGAATTTGTGTTTTACTTCTATGTTTATACACAAAGCTATCTAGAAATCATGGCAATGAGATTGTTGTGAAATGTGTGATCAATTAGCTTTTAGTTTTATTTCTCTTTTGTCCTTGGTTTTGAGTTCAATTGCCATATTCAACACTCAAGACACAAAATGTAAAAACTTCAAATCTCATCAAAGCAGTTGTCAGATCTTTATTGATCTTCTCATTTGAAAAAAAATACAAATAACTCAGTAGTATTTGATTGCATAATGATTGATACAGAGCAGTTTTCAATGAGTGTTGTAAAAGAAAACCTGATGTAATCAGTCTAGCCAATCACAAAGCACAAGGACAATCTAATAAATACATGTAACAGAAATAAAGGAAACATGTCAATGATTCACAGTTGATTTTGGATGAAACAGTGGCACAAGTTTTTAAAGTCAAGGACTTATCAAAGAGATTAAAAAATGGGTTTTGCCTGCATGTAACTGTCATATCTTGGAATCTGTTATACAAAGTTTGCTGTCTGATGTTATATTATGTTTCAGTAACACAGTTACATCACATTCCACTGGATGCTGGCCTGTCATCTATTGTATGGTGTTCACTCTCTGATCCTTACGCAGTGATGATGACGGCAGATGGTTCCATTATTTTACTTGAGTTTACACTACAAGGTACTGAGCCAAAAGTGAAGATATCCAGGCCACAGATCAATCAAGTAAGTTTTCTTTTTTGTGGTTTTGTGGCTTGTTTTGGCCGAAACAAGAATAATAAAGCTGAATATAAGTTAACAAAAATCCATGGCTAGTTCACTAGACTAGTTTAGTTACATTTTAAATGGAGCCTTGATCAGAAATCATTTCCATAATCATGATTAGTTATGGTGGTGCAAGAGTATTTCTTTGTTTCAGAATGTAATTCTGATGTTTCTGAATTAAAATAGGAAGTTATTGAATACCTTAATTTTCCTTTTTGCTTGTTTGGTTTCTTTTCAATTTTGTAGGAGTTTAAGTTAACATAACAGCCACCCTTAAAGACTGTCCACGAGCGGATCGCTGTAGCACTTTCATTTTTCTTATAAACCCCAACAAACCATGCATTTTCTGAAAGCTTAATAGTTCCAGATTATGGCTTATTCCTTTATTAACAACTGCCTCGCAAAGTGGAGGTTGGGTCCCTGAGACATCCAGGAGCTTCTACTATTGGCAGCCAGCTCCTAGATGGAGACCGCTCCCATGGCTGGCAAATCCAGGCAACCTAGCCATGAGCCCCCATGCGGAAGGAGAAAAAACAGGCACCTGTCACACTGATAAAGCAGTGGAAAGAAAGGGAAGGACAGGGGAGGGGAGACAGCCTCCAAGGAGTCCCCACGCTCAGGAGAAAGGCTAACGCTAGAAACCTGACTAAAACACCATCCAAATGCTACAATGCTCTGTGGTGCAAGAGCACGAGGAATCCTGGCGCATGCGCATATATAACAAACCACAAAATTTTGTTCAAAAAAAGCTTAACTGGCCAATAGCCAGATTGCTAAGTGAAAAATCGGGATAGGACTGATAAATCGATCCTGACAACAACTACAAAAATATCGCAACATCACAGACATGATTTGAATGGCACAAAGGAATGCCAATGTTTCACACGAGCGATCACAAATTTGAACTTTTGATACTGAATAAATTTTGTTCTGCAGGCCTCCTAAAATTTTTCTTTTAACACTGGTGCAGATTAATCCCTTTTGCAGTTAAGTTATCAAAAAGGTCTTCACTAACCATTGCAATAAAACACCATAAAAATAAAAGATGCAAAACGCACCATGGACATAACAATGATGTGGCACGACTCTGTCTGCCTCTGTGTCTGCTTCATGATGGGAAAAGAGATAAATTTTCAGTAAACCATTCAGTTTCATTGGTCTGAAAACAAAGAGTTAAGCTTAAAAAAATCTTTGAAATGCCTCAAGCTGTTCGCGATTAGATGCAACCGACGGTATAGCAGTTTTGATCCTTCATCATCCCAAGTCACGCACACCACTCATTTGACAAAGATAATTTATTATCAACATAGTCTTGTTTCGCACTTGGCAAAACATTGCAGTTCAGGAAAGTTCACTCCTATTTAATGTGTGACGTATTTCTGATGACGCCTTCACTTACTACTCAAGGGAATGGTTATTCTGCAGCAAAAACAATGACAGAAAAATTAACGAACTGATCAGTGGCAATCTTGGAAGTAAACTGCCAAACAAATCATGCCGAAACCAATTTTTTTTCTGCGTTTCTAGTTCTGGTGGGTATTGGCTGTTGGTCCGCAAAAGTTTTATGTAAGTTGCGGCAAATTGCTCTTTATGAATTAAACAAAATCAAATTCTCTCAGCTGCAGAATTTTGATCTTCAATTGAATATCTGTTGCTTGTAAACGAAGTGCTATTGGCTGTGTTGACTTTGTTGCAACGGGGCAAAAAATAATGTCCTTGTTTTCAATATTTTATGCAGCATTTGGATAAAACGTTGGGAAAAGTTGCCAATGCATTGAGAAATGTTTTTCATCCATTCTTAAACATTCGTTGAACATTGTCAATGTTTTCACAATGGACTGAGTAACATTTTAAATGCATTTAGAACCATTGTCAATGCGTTGTAATGCATTACTCCACGCATTTAAAATTCATTGAAAATGCTAACAATGCTATTTCTGTTAAGCCCAGTTTTCCCAAATAGGGTCGCATTTGTAGAACGCCCCAGAATATGAGACATTCGCAACGCCCAGCGGAAGAAAACGTTTGCAAAAAAACTTGAGGTAAAAAAACAGAAAAACAACCTAGAGACAGCCTCCAAGGAGTCCCCACGCTCAGGAGAAATGCTAACGCTAGAAACACTGACTAAAATGCCATCCAAACGCTACCATGCTCTGTGGCCCAAGAAAATTGCCGACACAGTTTTCAAGGAAGACTTGAGGACAACAAGGTGGCCAAACTTCAGTTAAATTGGATCAGGGGCTGCCGACTTGGAGTTAAAAATGTACGCTTAAATTTCCAAAATTTTTGTTCCGAGAAAACAAGAAAATATATTTTTTGCGGCATCTTTGCGGCAATAGGATTATAACACCTAATCAGCCATGTTGATGTTTACTAGAGAGGGATCATCTTGCAATAACAATAGGCATTTGACAGGTGACATGCAGCAGGCCAAATTGTTATATGCGATAGACTGAGAAAACTATAAACTCTTGAAGCTGCGTGACTGCCACTGATAGCTCGAAAGCCAAGAACTGATGCATGATTTATCGCGAAGGCCCTGCTTTTTTCCGTCATCAGAAATGCAAGATTAGTTTTGTGCGACAGACAGCTTTCATTCTGGCACTGAAACATCCAAGTTGAACCAAGTCTGTTTTTACTTCAATTCATAATTTTTCCACAAGTTCCACCCTTCCTAGTCAAAAGCGAAAAGTCACCAATTTGTTGATCTTCTCCTGCGGTCTTTCATCGGCTACAATAGCGTGACCTTTGCCATGTTTCAGTGTTGTCACTTTCCAGATCTGCAAGAGGTTCTTCAACCTTAATTTTGATTGGCTTGCACTAAATGTTGATGTGGAAACCAAGGGGTCGCATTTGGCACTTGGCTGCTCATTTAACTCCTTCTAACTAAGAGCCCTTATCACTCTCCAGTAAGTTTTAAACCCAATCTGAGTTAAACAATAGTTTCAGCTTCTTCTGCCTTACCGTTGGCTTGACTTTACACGTCTGATACAATTTACATAACACTGTGGTTTGACACCAATGTATTACACATTTTAGTATAAGGAAATAGATAAACTCTGTGCACATTTACTTCTTAAGTTGCTGGAACACTAGTCCACAACAAAGTCTGTGTGAAGAGTTGTGTCACTGAGGCAATCCAAACCAATACTCTTGGTGTGTTATGTTTTTTTGTTAGGGTGCTAAGGTGTGTGCATGTTGTGCATACAGAGATGTCAGTGGTATATTTTCAACAGAGAAGGTTCAACATTCTAACAATGAAGCACAGCTACAGGTCACAACTCCTACTACTCCAAAAATGTGAGTTTACATGGAATGAAGCTTATGATTGATCAAGTTTACTTCAGAAAATAATAGTCATCATTTTCAGTGTTTCTATCAAGTTCAACAAATAACAGTGGAAGTAGTGGAGAATGAGAAATGCTGTGTGAGCAGGGGCTACAGACAAGTGTTAAGTTTAGTGTTCTCACATGTACACATTTTATAAGAAATAAAAATATTCTGTTAGAAAACACTGAGATCAAATAATTTTTCTTTGCCTCGTGAACTGTGGTCGTTCATTTCCTTTCTAGGACTAATGCTTAGAGGGAAATATGTAGTTGATTTCTCAGCCCACAATATTACTTTAGAGGTTATTAGTCACTTTCCCAGCTCTTGAGCATAATTTTGTCGACACAGTCTGATTCAAAAGAGGATACAAGCTTATCTTTTAATTATATTTTTGACCCCCAAAGTTGTCTCCTTGATTAGTCCTTCTTATAGGATGACTCCTTTGTTTCTCACATGAACATGCTCTGTTTATTTTATTTGTTGCTGCTAGAGGCATGTAATAATTGTATTTATTATATGGAGGAGAGTGTTTTACTGGGAACTAAACCACTCGTAGATTCCATACGCCACTTCATCTGGGACCCGAGTAGCGTATTTTCCGTATGCCACATTTGTGAGTGTCATATCGTTCAATGATGTCACAATTCCCGCCTTTTTCTTTTGTTGAATTGGTCTCCATATAATAAAAAGAACATTACATGTTGGCTCGAAGATATGAATTTTATGTTCTTATGGCAAGAACAATATCTCACTCATCTGCTTCGCTCACTCATGAGATATTGTTCTTACCACACGAACATAAAATTCATATCTTCTCACCACCGTGTAATATCTTCTATATCTCTTTTAGCATGGACATTGTTGACGAGGATGAATTGCTGTATGGAGAATCATCTTTGCCGTTCACTTCAGTTGAGGAAAATCAACAACAACGAAAACTCAATGAAAGGCGAGTTGTTTTACAAGGCTCATGTTTGATGAGTGTAGTAAAGATATCAAACAATTCACTATGAATAAATACGAGGTTCTCTTTGTCTAATATCAATTTAAATAGCATTGCTTGTTGTTTAATTGATCTAACACAATATCTATAATGAAAGACAGTCTAAATTAATCTCCCTGTATTTTTGTCAAGATGACATGTTAAATTTAAAATGCTATTTTTTATGTAGTGTTCCTGCGGCGGAATCCAATGCTGAAGTAGTGACGCCCACATGGTGGTGTGTGGCTTGTCGTGAGAATGGCGTCATGGAGATTTACACCTTGCCTGACTTCAAGTTAGTTTTCCTGGTTAAAAATTTCAACATGGCTCCACGAGTGCTGGTGGACAGTGGATCAGCATCTGCTGGGAGGTATCAATCACCTCTACTTAACTTTTTAATTTAGCTATCAAGCCTGATGGCCTGATCTCATCTGTTTTCTCAATATGGAGCTTGGGTTAGGTAAAGGCTTATGAGGAGTCATTGTGTCATCCCCTTGAGCCAGACATTCACATCTTTCTCATTCTGGCTCTGTCCACTCAGGAGTATAAGCTGACGCAAAATACTGGACTAGCATACCATCCAGGGGGGTGTAATTCATGTTAAACTAGTGTTAAGTATTGGCCTCATTTGACCTTAAAAAACTTATAAGCTGTTTCTGTATCATAGTACATGTGCAGTCTTTTTTCCAACAGCCACTATTCAGTATTTTGATTTAGCTTGTCTTGTGTATTCTCCAGCATTTGATGAGTACCATACTGACAATAACTTATCACAACACAATCACATTCTTAAACAAGAAACTTTATTTAATCATGATTATCACCTGTTTATAAGTCACTATCTTTCCTTTGTTTGAAAATTACATGTACCTTAAATCATATTGGTGTGTGACGATCTGTATTGTGTTGTTCTAGAAGATATGCATACCCTTTTCAAGACAGGTTTTTGAACAAATAACCTAGTAATTTTGTCATCACTGTCACTTGAATTGTTATGATGCAGCATCTTTCACCATTTCAGAATCATTTCAGTTGTGATTGGTTAATAAAACTCTAAATTTAACATGTAATGCTGCAGCACCGAACAGAACAATAGTTGTTTTCATTTGGTGAGTTGAATTGCTTATTTGTAGCAGCAGCAGTATGATGTCAGGAGGTGTTGGTCAGGAGGACTCTGTTCCTGTCAAGGAAGTGTTATTAACAGGACTGGGGCACAACAACAACAGACCAATGTTGATTGCATTTGTAGAACAAGATCTTCTGATTTATGAAGCATTCACCTTCACTGAAGCATCTGTTGAGGGGCATCTTAATCTGCGATTTAAAAAGGTTTGTTTCACCACCTCACTGAATCCTTATGTTACCCACATGCTTTAAAATGTTTACATTGTAGCAACACAAAATAAAATAACTACAGCAGGACAGTTTCCAAACATTTACACTATCAAGTGTTATCCATTTTGATCAACTGTAAGTAATGATTTTACAAAAACTGTTTGATGCATTCTAATACCAAATACACTCGATACATTCTTACCCACAGGCATGTGGATTATTTATCCAGCACTTGTTGTGGCATTTTTTTACTAGACTTTATTCTGACCAGTAAATCTCTAGGTTTATTCAAGTTCCGGATTAATGGTGATGGCTTTGCATCATAATAATAAGATTTTTTGGTACTTGACAACAAACATCGTGTAATATTTAGCATATCTAAGTCTTGATGTGTTTAACCCATTGACTCCCGGAGCTCTTTGCCAAAAAGGCGTTTTTGGACATTTAGGTGGTTTTGAGGCTGGATATCAGCCAAATTAGCTTTAATCTGTCCGAAAATGCATTTGCATCACGACAGCTAGCCCCTCTGGCCACTAGAATTGCATTCTACGCTATTTTGGCTCGGGTATGCGCAGAAGTCAAAATTTTGGACGAGAAGGTGACCTACGTCTTAAGGCTTTTCGATTTTTGGAATTTTTTCTGCTTTCCTTTTTCTCCTTTTCCTTTCTTTTTGCTGCAGTGATTGACCTTCTACTGGGCTTGCTTGCAGTTAAAAAACTTCTAAGAAAGCGTCATCAAGACAGCCAATTTTTACCATGGAGCAACTGGGTGTAGTGGCAGGAAAATTTAGTCTGAGTTTTTCACTCATCTTTTTTAGCATTTTTGTGCATATCTCAGGCTCCATTAGGCCAATCACTCTGATTTGGGGATCATTGGAAAGATCTTTTCCTCCTGCAGAAGTTGAATATAAATAATGTCAATTTTGGTCAAAAGTGATGATGTCAGAAGTGGAAGAAAGGCCAAAGCTCGTCATGGCCGGTTACAGCCGGCACAGGAGTCAATGGGTTAACATGTGAGAACACATTACCAGGCTGTTGTTCCATTACAGAGCAAAATAATGAAGTTATATTAGCATGAAATGAGAGAAAACAGCATATTTCTGTGTTTCTTTAAATTAATGATATTTATCTTTGATGCAGATGTTAAATATGATTTAACTTGAGGATGGATTGTGATTCCTGGTCTTGTTTTGTTTTAGTTGCAGCACAATTTACTTCTTCGGGAAAAGAAATCAAAGCAGCAAAAAGTCAAGCAAGCCGATGTCAGTCAAGGTACAAAGTAATAATGAAAACTAATTACAAAACATACAGGTTAAACATAACAGACTAAATGTTGTGCTAATGTGTTATATTGTTAGGAATGAAACCCAAAGTTGCCAGTCTGCGTGTGTTCAGTGACGTCTCTTCTTATTCAGGGGTAAGTTAGACGTCCTTCAGAAAGTGAATTACAACATTTTAACAGAGAATTGGGTAGAACAGTACTTTGAAACATATTTTTACAAGATGAAATGATCTTTGTTGAAAGAACTTTGTAATAATTGTTACAATTCTATATTAAAATTTTGTAAGTATTACTATTCATATACATACAAAAACCATCAATGTTCCAAAATTTTTGACTATCAGGTCACGACATAAAAATCTGAAAACCTACCGGGTAGGTACATTTCGCTGACCCCTGACATGTGGCTTGAAAGATTTAAACCTTACTGAGATAGTGGTTCAAATGCTTGTAACTCAAAAGTTTATTGGAAATTTATTGACAGCAACCATACTTTAAGGATTTTAACTTGTTGAAGTTTCTGTGAAATGGAACCACCATTTCCTTGGTCAGGGCTGTAAAGTTTAAGTTCTGAAAATGTTACTAAGGTAGGTTTGGGTAGGTACATTTCGCTGACCCCTAGTCCATGGACTACCCCGATGGACCTGGTCCATGGACTACTTGAATGGACTACCCATGGACTACCCTAAATGGACTACCCTAAATGGACCACCCTGAAATTTGCGGCAAACATAAATTTAACTAAGCTAGAACCCAAACAAAAAGATGCGATCGATCGACGGAACACATGCGATTGAAGAGATTCAACGATCCCGCACAAAAGATGCGATCTATCAGAAGAGTTGCGATTTAATTCTCAAACTTTTCCTACCTTAACGTTTGGGCCTTTGTCACGAAATCTTGGATTCGAGCGAGTTTTCCTCTTGTTGACAAACATCCCGACCAACATGTTATTAAAGCCATCCAGGCACCGTCTCCGCCATCTTGGATTTCTACCGCTGACCAGAAGAGTGTAGCTAGCTGGCACACGAGTCGCTCTCGACCTCGCTCTCGACATGGAAAGCACGCCAGATGGTAAGAGGAATTTTGCATATGTAATCGCATTCATCTCTGACTTGTAAGCCTGTTCCTTAAGCCTTGACAGGGAACGAGAAAAGCAACTCATTTCCTATATTTCGGTTTTAATCGTATTTATAGACAAAAGCGATTGGGAGCTTCAGGATCTCCACTTTTCTGACTGCAGCCGGTTTAGCCGATCCAGTGACAATGAAAGCATCATTAGGTAAGTTGAAATGGTCAAATCAAGTAATTTTGAAGTGAGATGCAATGTTTAAAGATATTCCAAATTTGTTATTTTTCTCAGTGATGACAGCGAAGGAGGAAAAACGTCAGCTATTGCTTACAAGAGGCTAAGTGAATTTATAGAGGAAAGGGATGCCACCACTAGCAAGGCAAAGAGGTAGGAATATACTCCAAGTTTCATATTTTATATATCTTAGCGATTTTGAAAAAAAACATGCCAGCTAGGTTTTTGCCTGAGCTAGCAACTTTAAACCCAGTTGGGAGGTGAGGTGGGAGGTGGGGGGTGGGGGTGGGGGTGGGAGGGCCATCACGATGAGGCTGGGCACATGGCCTGGGCACTGGCTTATCTGCTCTTGAGAGGGGAGGGTGTCTTGTACCAGCTAGCTATACTCTTCGTTTTTATTGTTAACTTAGATGTGCGCTGATTTTTTTTTTCTTTATATTTACTTACTTTACAAAATTACATTATTTACGCCATTTACATTACAGCACTCAAATTACAATAAACTATTTACATCCTTGCAATACAAAAAAAAAACATATAACGAAATTGACACGTATCATTAACTGGAACTATAACTTCTACTTTATCCTCCTATTTACACGGCTATTAACTATACAAAAATTGTTTAAGAGTTGACACTAAAGATCGGCTTTAAATTCATGCAAATATTAATTACAGCTAAAAACAAGGAGAAGGTTACAATAATGTGATGTGCACTGAAAGTTTACTCAGTGGTTGAACCTTGTTTGAGAATTCTGTTTTGACATGAAACCCTGCTGGAGTGGTCCACATGCAAGGGGTGATGGGCCAATCTCCTAGCTAGGGGGGTGGCAAATTCCTTCTGGTTGTTGGGATTGTCTTTGATTCAGTGCGGACATGTTTTTGAGAATTCAGTCAGATGTTAATACAGTAATATAAAAAGGATAATCTGTGTTCGGTCAATTTCAGTTGGTTGGTTTCTGCATGAACCCTCTTGGATCATTATTGAATTTATTATCATTTGTGATTAATTAATTAATTTTTCAGTGCTGGAAATAACAGTTGGTCATTGGATATTGTCAACCAAATTTGTGAATTTGTCAAACCAATGGTGCACTATGATTTTTATACCATGGTTGAGCACTGAAATGACTTAGCGTTTTATGTGTAAAGATCTTGTTTCCAGACCATATTTGCTTTGAAACATGTTAACATCTTAACTGACCACTCCCCCAATGGGGACTTTCAGGACCAGTGGAAATTACAAAGCCATATATAATGCATTGCTAAGCACAGTTTTTGCCTTATGTATGACGTTGCATTGAATCATCAGATTATTTGTTAATGCATAGAACCTTATAAATTATGACTGACCCAAAAGGTAATATGTCCAGGCAAAATAGAGATATGAAAGGACACTCGTCCTGTTACATAAGGAAAATTATTTCCAACACTGTGATCACTGGAACAGTAGCATTGAACTACTTGGAGCTTGCAAGTTTGCACAGAATTACAAAGTACTTGGTTGCTTCTCTTTGTTTTTAGAACTACTGATGTGGTAATTGTGAGTGATGGAGAAGAGACTGGTGATCAAGTATGTTATAATAATAATTATAAGTTGTAATTATTATAGTTTCTAGCTTGTTAAATATTTTTTCACTAATCCTTCGTAATGCAGGCACTTTCTGAACTACTCAGCATTTCTGCATTAGAGTATGTTAACCCTTTAGTGCCCAAGGGGTCTCCCTTTGACGAGTAAAATCGTCTGGCGTTAGACAGAGTAAAATCTATAAGTCACTATTGGGCATTAAAGGGTTAAAGGAGATAGTTTTTTAAAAACCTTTGTCATACCCCCTACGTGTAAGTACAATGTTTCTAAGCCTTGTCTTTTTTTCACACTATTTTTTCTCTTTCCTTCAGAGTTTGAAATAGTGGGTTTAGTGTTTTTTTAGTGGTGCCATTTGTGCAGTCCCTTCCCACCTAATCCTTTTGATGAGGGGCAGGGACGAGTCTGCCTAGATGTTTTAAAACTGGGGCCCAAGGAAATCAATTGTTAGTAGTAGTTTTGACATAATCATTGAAACAACAAATTTCATCATAGGGTTAAGCGTAAGCTTTATGTTTAATTGCTTGAACTGTTGTGGTTAAATGAATATTATTTTTCTTGTTTATAGCTGTGTGAAAATGATGCACAGGTCGATGTTTCGAAGTCACCAAGGAAGTATGGGGAAGAAAATGTGAAGCCTTTCAAAGGCAACATGGAGTGTAAGGTGGTAACAGTGGAGAGCTTGGAAAATCCATATGTCATACCACTCCTTATGAACTGCAAAGTTGACAACCCAGAGCTGATAAGTTCAAGGGTGCCTCTCACTGTTCAGGATAATGCGACATTTATCATTGACCTTGACTCTTTGGCAAACAGAAAGGATGTCTTTTCTGATGACAATGGTGCTTGGTTAATGAAAGGGAACAGGGTGAAGTTTTACTCTTTAGTAAAGGACTCTGATGGTCAAGTGACATCACTGGAAAGAGTATCAGCTGAAGATAGTGCTGACATATTTGTGCGAAGACGGCCGTACATTTGTAAGTCGTGTCCAGAATTTCATAAGACCATTGTTTCCATTGAGTATGGTAAAGAGGTTGAGAAATGGTTTCCACTGGTGCTAGTTCACTACTATTTTGAAGGAGAACCAAGGAAGTTTGCTGTCGCTACACATGGCAATCGGAAGGCAGGATCTGCACCCTTGCCACCATACACGCGGACCAAAGAAAGTACCAAATCTAGGCTTACTCAAAACATCTCTGAGGGCAAGAACAACCCTAAAAAAGCCCTTTTCAAGACCATCAAGGAGACTGGTGGTGTTTGTGCTGCAGAAAGCTCAAGCTCACTGCCAAGAAATGTTCGTCAAGCAAAGCACATTAAACAGCGGCTTGGCCTAACATCATCCTCTACAGCTTCGAAGTCATCCATCGATCCACTTATGACAGTGCTAGAGCTTCAGAAAAGCACATTTGCTGGGTTCATTCGTGAGGTGGTTTGCAACGATCTCCCAACAATAATGCTCTTTACTGACCAGCAGGTCGATGACATGGTCCGGTTCTGTTGTCATGACAGAGCCAGCTTTGTGTCAGAACTTGGTGTAGATGTGACCTTCCAACTGGGCCCTTTTTATCTTGTTGTTACAACCTACAAGAATACAGTACTCAGAGTCAAGGGCACTAACCATTCACCTTGCTTTCTTGGTCCCGTAATGATGTGTATGACCAAAGAGGAGTCGACATACCTTTCTTTCATTCATTGCCTATTAAGAACAGTGCCAGGGCTTAGACAATTTTTACATGCCACAGGAACTGACAATGAGACAGCACTTCGCAATGCTGTATCTGCTGGGTTTTACAGGTCGCACCCATTGCTCTGTTACCTACACAGCAAGAAAAATGTTAAAGAGAAGGCAAGGCAGTTGGGGCTCTCACAATCCCTCACTGCTCGCATTTTGGAGGATCTTTATGCCAAGAAGAGTGGATTGGTGTGGTCAAGTTCAAAGGAAGAGTTTGGCACAAGAGTGCAAGGCTTACTGCAGGAGTGGGAGACACTTGAGTCTTCAGAGAGAAAAGGGCCAGCGAAGTTCGGTGATTACTTCTGTCAGTTCAAGTTAGAAGACATGCGGGAAAGAATGTCCAAATATGTCATGGAAGGCCTAGGGTTAGGAGAGGAACCTTACATACAAAATATTCCAGAGTCTGTTAATTCCATGATTAAGGAATGGAATAACTTTGTACCTAAGGACTTGGATCAGTTTGTTCTCTCCTTGTATGACTTTGTTGAATCATTCCAAATGGAAGCTGAATTGGCCTGGTTTGGCCTGTCAGAGAAGTGGGAAGTTCATGAGATGTTCCAGCGACATATGCCCAAGCAAGCATATGGAGAGATGTCTGTTGAGGAGAGAAAGACAGCAATCAAACAAGGTAACAAAGTAAGCCCAGATCCTGAAGCATACAAGCGATGCAAGGGATTCAAGTTCACACATACACCATCTTGTTCTTCTTTGTCAGCTACATCTCCCCTGTCAAGTTCCTCATTTACTACAGTGTCTAGTGATAAACCAAACCACAGCGAAAGCCTTGCAGCCCTTGGAAGCCACTTTTCTAGAGAAGAACTTTCTGTCATACTGGAAAAAGCCAAGGCACTTCTTCACAACAAGAGCTTGCGAGAAGGATTCCAAGCTGGTTCTTTCTTAATTGACAGTGGTCTCCCCTTGCCCTACAAAGTGCAGTTCTTAAAGAGTGGCAAGTGTAGCTGTTCTTGCAGCTTCTTTGGACGGAACAGCATCTGCCACCACTGTGTTGCTGTTGGCATTCACACTGGATGTTTGGAAAAAATGGTGTCGAGTTTTCCTGGAAGAAGTCTTACAAAGGTCAGTGTCTCATCTACACCTAAGTCAAATGGTTCTAAAGCACCACCTAGGAAACGTCAACGCCAAGAAGAAGTGACACCTTCCCAGAATGCTTTGGAAGAAAAAGGGGAACAATTTACTGGTCAACCTATCTCAGACACAGCCCTGGTTATAAGAAAGAGCTCAAAACCCAGTGATCCTCCACCAACTGCACCACTGATTCTCAAAACTATCAGCGGCGGTATTCGAAAATGTGCTGGCTGCCAGAAGGCGTTGTCTTCCGTCATCGAAGGATATGATGAATGTGAAGACAAAAAATATTGCTTTGGCCGATTTGAGGCATATAACTTTTGGAACAAGACCTCACAGAGGTATCAGTCGACAGCCTCCACAAGGCATTACCATCTAAACCCTGTCTGCACAAGGGTTCAGCAGAGCCAGTACACACTGAAGATCCTTCCTGGAAGTGTGGATGTCACCTACAGCCTTCGAGAGTTAATAAGGGAGCGATTTTCTTACAGTCTTGTTTAGGACATGCAGCTCTGTCTTAGGGACATGATGTCCTGGAATGGTCTTTCCCTTGTCACTCACTATACAGAAAAAGCAGAGCACGTGATCAATATAAGGAGTCATCTTTTTGCAAATGGAAAAAAAAAATCTCAGGAGTAGGTTCAGAGCCACTTTAATTTTAATGCATATCTGAGGTGGCTGTGGACCTACTCGGTTAACTTTACAAAAAGATGACTCTTAAAGTGCCTATGAAGTAAGTGAGTAAAGTGAGTAAGTAAAGTGAGTGTGAGTAAAGTGATGACGTCACAGGTGGTTTCACTAATCACTAAAAACACTTAATCAATAATATCTCTAGAAATATTAAAGCGTCGTTCTTCAAACTTGGCATCAGGACGGTACATCACAAAAGAAGGAAAATGACACCTGTCATGTCGTTGCCATGACAACAGTTATGCCACTGGTCCTGTTTTAATTAAGACTAAAATTCCCAGATTTTATCCTAAACAAGGATCATCCACTCACAACAATCTAATGGGGATAGTTAAGGCAATATGGGAACCATTTGTGTGCCTAGCTAGACCCTCTGTCTCACTTTAAAAGATTGCAAAATGGGGATATTTGGTTTTTCACAGAAAGAGACTGGAGCCGCGAGTGTTACCATGGCAACAACATAGTAGGTGACATTCTGTTTCTTTTGTGATGTACTTTTTTGGTGCCAAGTTTGAAGAACACTGCTCAAATATTTCTGGAGATATTGTTGATTGAGTGTTGTACTGTTTTAGTGGAACCACCTATGACGTCATCACTTTCTGCATTTGCATAATACAAAAACGTAAATATCTCTAAAAAGAAAAAAGATATTCCCAAACGGAAAACGCCAATCTTCTTTACTTTGAAAAGCCTTTCAAATAAGCTGCAATTATTTTTTACTTCATAGGCACTTTAATACAATTGTATGTTGATTGTAACTCTATGATAAACATATGGGGGTTGCCAAACTCAATTTAGGGCTTGGGGCTCTTTAAGATAAAATTAGATAATATAGTGTTGATATGACAACCTTCTTTGGTATAACAATGATCTAGACCTGTTTAGCAATAAATGGGCATTTGTTTGATACCAGCGTCAATCCATCAAAGAATAAATTTTAAGAAATAAGGATATTGTTTACAGCCACATTAACTTCCACCTTATTAATTTCTGTGTGGTTCAGACTCCATTGTTCCTGGTTTGCTTTTACACTACTAGATTTATTGCCTACAGCTATCTTTGAAAAAGGGTGATGGCCTGGGCCCAAAGTAACCACACAATAATTATTGTGAGATGTTTTTGTTAAGCACAATTATAAGGATGAAAGGAAAGGATGATGACTGTGATAGTTATTTTAGGGATAATTTTGGCTACTTGTCCATTATTTGTTTCAAGTTCATTTTTTTAATTAGCCATGCAATCATAACTGCAATCAGTGATTCTCTCAGGGTTTTGTACTGCAGTTTTTGTTTGTTGTGTTCAAAACTGTTCGACCTGTTCTTGGTGTTTGGCCAGGACAAGTTAACTTTTATCTATGCAAGGGAGAGTGGTAATTTTGAGAAAGTTCAAAACTGATCTGTCTGAATTAGTTTTGAGCCATGGTTAGTTTTTATAATGGATGCATGTTGCCAAAGGTTGATGTTGCTAGTTGTTAGTGTTGTTGGATTTAGTACCTTTAATGACATTATGATTGATTGAAAGATGTCACATGAGGTATGTCTATAGCATGAACTCAGCATGTTTGACAATTAGAACTGAAAGTTAATTAATATCAATTATTATTTAGTCAATTTTTTATTGAAACATTGATGTTCTTAGTTGTCAGTTTTTTGAATTGTCTTCTGGACAGTACCTAAATGACATTATAACTGATTGATCAACAGATGTTACATGAGTTATGTATATGGCATGGAGTCAGCCTGTGTGACAGTTAAATTGGAGGTCAATTATTTAAATCAAAGTGAAATTTATTTAGTTATTTTGCAACATGAGATTCAGGTAATGTGGGTGCCATATTTCTGTACTTGCTCAGCTTGCAAACAAGTTAAGTTGATAATTATTATTATTATAATAAAAAGACAAAAACCATGCACAGCTCTTTTGAGTTTCTCTCTTATTTAGCTTTCTTTCTTGGAGGGAGGTGGCCTGTCTGGATCTGAAATCACTAATTTGGTCTCAGTAATCCTAAATTCCTCTCAACGCTCTCAGACTCCTGTGTTCCGACTTGAGACGATAGGCCTAAATTCACTGACTTGACTTGAGTCATTTATTTATTTCTTTATTTATTTTTAGCTGCTCGAAATTAATTGATATTTTTATAGATTTCTGCCGTGTGAGGTATAAAGAAAAAAAGGACAACTGATCACGAGGGTAACATCTTGTGTATTAAAAATTCAAATAAAAAGAAAGATCGAGCAGAAGCCGCGCCTCTCAGCTTCGCAATGTGTTGGTCAGCGGTTGTGATGCAGGTCAAGATGGCGACTCTAGGAGCAACAACAACTCCATTTATTTACAACTCTTTCGTTCGCAGCAAAAGGACAACTCGTTAGAATTGAGGCCGTTTCCACTTTACTGCCCTTCAATATTTTGTGACAAAGGTCAAGTTGGGGATTTAATCTGATAAATCGCAAGTGACTTAGTGTTCCGTAATTGTGTTTGTCTATCGCATCTTTTTGTTTGGGTTCTAGCTTAGTTAAATTTATGTTTGCCGCAAATTTCAGGGTGGTCCATTTAGGGTAGTCCATTTAGGGTAGTCCATGGGTAGTCCATTCAAGTAGTCCATGGACCAGGTCCATCGGGGTAGTCCATGGACTAGGGGTCAGCGAAATGTACCTACCCAAACCTACCTTAGTAACATTTTCAGAACTTAAACTTTACAGCCCTGACCAAGGAAATGGTGGTTCCATTTCACAGAAACTTCAACAAGTTAAAATCCTTAAAGTATGGTTGCTGTCAATAAATTTCCAATAAACTTTTGAGTTACAAGCATTTGAACCACTATCTCAGTAAGGTTTAAATCTTTCAAGCCACATGTAGATGTAATAGTTACAATACAATACAATACAATACAATAATTTTATTTATTCTCCCAAAGGGCTTTTCTGAGTTAATTACTCGGGCTTTCCAAAGGAAACGCCCGAGTTGAAATTTCGGCTTCGTTTTTTTTTTTCGTTCAGCCACAGTTTGCAATTCTTTAATTAATACGCATGCGCGAAGATTTTACTGATGAGCACATGGCATGTTGTAATGGCGGACGGAGAAGAGTTTATGCGGTGGAAGATCAGCACAAATACTGTGTACGGATACAAAACGGATACAAAATTTGCAAACAGCGTTCGCGGTAGACCGACACTAAAAGATGAGGAGCGCTTTCGGAACAGGTTGGTCCGCAAACCTTACGAGAGATCTCTTTATGAGCGAACATTTTATGAGTGAACCTTTCATCCAGAAACAGGCTATATCATCTGAGTTATGTAATGTTAATCGAGAGAAGCATAAACTTAAGTCTCATCGTGTATGTAGACGCGATCGTGAACCAAGCAGAATACCAATACGAAGTTTGAAAAGTCTAAGGAACAAAAGCAGAAAGGTTAGAGAATTTGTCTAGTGCCAAGAGCCCATCCTGTCTATGCACGTATTCTTTCGTGTACATACTCATGTCATGTCATCATCATCATTGTACTGTTATGTAAATGCTAAAAATATATTTAGGAAAACGAAGTTTATCCTCGGCTATTGAACAAATATTGTTCGTGTGAATTCTTTTTGAAAGCGTGGAGCTCATTGGTTTTGCCGATGTTTGTTCCGAAATGAATATTTAATCAGTGGCGTGTAACTTAACACTCCGGTAGTACTTCCCAAGTAGACTCTGTGACCCCATTTCCGGTCACCCTGCGCTAAGGTTTGCTTACGATAAACACTCCATTTTGCTTGCGATTTACCCAACCCGGAAAAAAAAAATGCCTTCACGCTGCATAACAAATATGTTTTCCGCTTAGTGCATACATAAGTAATAACCCTCCATCTCCAGCATACCGAGACAAAAACAGTTACAAGATAAACCCATAATTACAAAAAGCCTTACCGAAGTACGTTGAACAAAAACAATGTTTCTCTCCAACTCAAAGCCCGAGTGAACGCAAATATGCGTCTAGTTTATTATTGGTAAAACTAGGGGATAAGTAGAAAAAGCTTAAAATTACAAAACTAAAAACATATTAAACTGTACACGTACAATTACAAATTATTACAAAGCGCCATGTTTACCTTCATGTACCAGTTATTGTTGCATTTGCAAGACTCAAATGACTGCTGTTCCTGCCACGTTGATACCCAGGTTTTTGTTGTCTTTCTGTTTGATAAAGAACAGAGTTACACTTAACTGTCCAGATTCAAACTTCTTCAAGCTTCCAATTATAAGGGTATGGTTGTGACTAGTTGAAGTTCTTGTTTTGTTGTTTTTTTTAGGTGTTTGTGTGTGGTTCCTACCCTCACTGGTTGTTTGTTACAAGCAGAGGTGCATTGCGAGCTCATCCAATGAATATTGATGGTGCTGTGACTTGCTTTGCTCCATTTCACAATGTCAACTGTCCTAAAGGGTTTCTTTATTTTAACAAGAAGGTATTAATAAGAGTCGTTTTGTTTGTTCATTTGTTTCTTTTGTTGTGAACTAAAGTGCCTTGTTTTCTTTCATGTACCAGTAAGTCTGCTGAGGATTTAACTATGTTTTCTCTTAAAAATGAACTTTCTACTTTCTAGAAATTGTGAGTGTAGTCGAAATCCACACATCAACGAAATCTGCACTTTTACTAGCGATTAGCTGGAAACAAACACACATACAAAGCTAAATATACAGAGCATGAAACCAAAACGAAATACAATTAAAACAGGCAAAAATGATGGAAAAATAACAAAACACAAGATTTGTGTGGCAACTACGATGACTGAAACATAATGACAACAGCAACTAGAAAACTAACAGCAGAAGAAGCTAAACCAAACAATAGAAACAACGCATGAAAATACTAAAACTATGAAATGTTACATAACCGAAAATAACTGATGGAATAAATCTGAATAATAAATACACACGGACTATTGAAAAATGGAAAAACAATGGACAAGAAATGTGAAAACAAAACGAGGTTGAGGCACCATGACTACAGTGAGCTAGTCTGCATTACACATTAGAAAATGGTTAGATTACTTCCAAAGAAAGTATCCTTGTAGATGTTTGAAGCCATGTAAAGTTTCTCATATTCTCACACCAGGCTTCTTAAATTTGAGAGATTTTGATCAAGTTGCCAATTGCTTAGCTGATCTTCTTAGTCTGTTTATCATCTACTTTTGATCAATTCAGCAGATAAATTGGGCCAAAAGAACATATGAATGGGCATGATTTGTATTTTGCTTTTTCTTTCAGGGAGAGTTGCGAATTTCAGTTCTACCAACACATCTAAGTTATGATGCTCCTTGGCCAGTTCGAAAGGTTCCACTTAGATGTACACCTCATTTTGTAGCCTACAACAGAGAAAGCAAGGTAATGGCCTTGATACAGGAGAGTGTAATTGAATGGCCAGGTGAAGCAGTGCAGTGTTACTATGCCCCTTTGTTCCACTGTTCCTTTGTGCCATGGATCCACAGTTTCTGCTGTTCTACTGCACCACTGTTTCACTGTTCCATTGTGTGACCTTTCCACCATTGCTGTTGGTATTTTACAATACACTAGAAAACAGTGCTAAGAAAATACACCCACAAACTGGTAAAAACTCAATGTTAACACAGAATTAGCATGAGCTGTTGACAAAATGATTGGGTACGCAAGGAGAATTTACATTTTGATGATGTAATCCTAAATTGTTTTCCTAAAAACATGTTCTCTGTGTTTCACACTTTTCAGATTGGGAGAACTTGAAAAAGCTGTAAAAACACTTGCTTGTGGCTCATGTTCCCACAGCATTTCTCGTTCTCCCAAACTTTCACTCGTGTTTCTATTTAACAATTAGATTATTCGCTCTTGATTTCTATGAAGTGATAGTTGATGAGGCCAAGGGTTGAATCAACTATCGCCTCATAGAAATTGAGAGCGAATAATCTAGTTGTTTCAGTAGAATTCTAACTGAAATTAACAAAAATAACGGTTTCCAATGATTTTCCCACGCAAAATTGAAATTTACCCTTAAAAAAGTTTCACGTATCGAACTGCCCTTGGAAAATTTGCAGTTGTTTACACATGTACCTGCTTTTTCAATATTTTCAAGTTTTTTAAGTCAAGAAACCGTAAATGTGCTTCTTTTAGTCTTCTTAGGAATTTAATTACCCGTTTACGTCTAAAATTCCTTCCAAAACTTCGGAAAAACTATAAAAACATCGCATTTCGTTGACAACTGGCAGCCAACTGTACTCTAATTAGCAATTAGATTATTCACTCTCGATTTCTATGAGGTGATAGTTGATGAGGCCGAAGGCTGAATCAACTATAAAAAAACCTCGCATTTCGTGGACGATCGGCAGCCACTGTGCTCTAATGGCTGATGGTATACGAGTAGCTCAGCCAATCACATTGCAGCATTTGCATTAGTATACTAGCGGAATTCTACTAATGGCTGATAGAATATGAGTAGCTCAGCCAATCAGATTGCAGCATTTGCATTAGTATACTACTAGAATTCTACCAATTAACAATTACCAGTAGATTATGAGCTCAAGATTTCTATGAAGTGATAGTTGATGAGGCTGAAGGCTGAATCAGCTATTGCCTCATAGAAATCGAGAGTGAATAATCTAATTGTTTTAGTAGAGTCTAAATGAAATTGATGGAAATAACGGTTTCCAATGATTTTCCCACACATTATTGAACCCTTAAACAAACTTGCACGTATCAAACTGTCCTTGGCAAATTTGCAGTTGTTTAGGCGCATGCCCGCTTTTTCAATATTTTCAAGTTTTAAAGTTAAGAAATCGTAAACGTGCTTCTTTTAGTCTTATCACGAATTTAATTACCCGTTTATGTCTAAGATTCCTTCCAAAACCTCGGAAAAACTATAAAAACATCGCATTTTGTGGACGACCGGCAGCCACTGTACTCTAATCAACAATTAGATTATGAGCTCGAGATTTCTATGAGGTGATAGTTGATGAGGCCGAAGGCTGAATCAACTATCACCTCATAGAAATCGAGAGCGAATAATCTAATTGTTTTAGTAGAATTCTTACTAAAAGTAAGTTCAAATAACGGTTTCCAGTTATTTCTCGACGTATTATTAAACTTTGCGCCTTAGAAAGATCGCTCGGATTGAATTGTCATTCGAAATTGAAGTTGTGTACGCGCGCGTATCATTTTTTCAGTCATTTCAACTTTTTTAAGTCAATAAACCGTAAATGTCCTTCAATTAGTCTTTTCAGGAATTTGATTATCCATTTCCATTAAAAGTTTCCGCTAAAACTTAAGCAAAACGAAAAAAAGTCGTCATTTTGTAAACGAGCTCCAGCCACTGCACACTAATGGCTGATAGTGTGCAATTGCTCAGCCAATCAGATTACAGCATTTGCATTAGTATACTAGTAGATTTCTACTAATTGCTGATAGTATACGAGTAGCTCAGCCAATCAGATTGTAGTATTTGCATAAGTATACTAGTAGAATTCTACTAAAACTTCAGAGAAGTGCAGTACATATTTTCTATTTCTTATACCAGACATATGCAGTTGTGACAAGTTTATCAGAACAAACTAAGAAGGTGGTAAAGTTGAATACTGAAGATCATGAACCAGAGGACATTGACCGAGGTATACTGTACATGGATGAAACTCTGGTAGTGTTAGGAGAAATAGTTTTGCCGGGGATACTTTTTGTCATTTTGTTGTCAGTGAAAATAATAATGGGAACCTTTTTCTTTTTCTTTTTGTGTATTCCTACTTAAACTTCAATTTACAAGTTGTCTCATTGATCTCCATCAAATTCTCTCTACTTTTTGTGTCTGGGACTTTTCCCTAAGTTCAGTTTCACTGACTTTTTTTATCTTTGGTTTAGCTTTCCAGACACTCCAGCATTCTCGTCCCCAGAGCCCATGATCCTTCTGGCCTGTGGCAGGGATCGAGAGCTCTGGGAGCAACCATTTCAGGCATGCGCCATAGATGTAGATGCGCAGTGAAACCGGATGGGCAGAATTCGGTTATTTCCTTTGTTACTTCAAAATGGTTGCTCCCAGAGCTCTTGTTTTCTGACCGCTGGTCAAGGGGAATGAGGCTCTGGGAACGAGATTGGACACTCCAGTTGCCAACACATGATTGAGGAAAAAACTTGTTACTGACTGATGTTGTCTTTTGTACCACAGATGCAAGATTTGTTTATCCAATCATTGACAGGTTTAGCCTACAGCTTATCTCACCAGTTAGTTGGGAAATCATACCAAGTACACGGTTAGTCCTTGGCCGTTATCATATTAATAGAGGTTGAGTATTTTGCATTCAGGGAGAAGATCATTTGTTATGGTTCATAATCTCCCCGACTGAAATTCATTTGTGTAATTAGCCCCTCAATTGGCTTGAAGGAAACAACATTGAACACAAGAGGGCACTTAACAACCCTCTAAAACAATGCTTCAAGGGAACTACATGTAATCAAGTTGTACAAATCAGACCACACTCACCTACAAACACTTTTTGTTTGACTCTCAAGGTAACTTCACCCGAAACTGTCAAAATACCAGTCATCACTCAGACAATCTGATGATGCCATCTGCTTATTCTCCTGGAATCAAATAATTTGCTATGTTACTTTGATGATATTATTGCAGACTTAAGTTATTGGCATTTACAAGAACAAAAAGCCAAGTGGTCATATGCAGACTTTACACAAGGAAAAACAAAACAAAATTTGTGTTGTTTCAGGATTGAAATGGAGGATTGGGAACATGTAACCACCTGTAAGAACCTGATGCTATCAAGTCAGGAGACACATACAGGTCACAAGGGTTTCATCTGTGTTGGTACAACACATGTGTATGGTGAAGACATCACATGCAGAGGACGGGTATGTACTATTGCCACGTGACACCTTGTGTTCTAATGTGTTAGGATGTTTAAAGGTTTGACACTGAACATTAAAATTCTGAAGAGGATCTAAGAAACTTGCATCACCCTGTGCATGCTTAGTGCTGTGATACATTATTTTCTTTGAATTCACTTTATGTATGAATCACAACACAATAAAACTTAACAAGTTTGTTTCTTTTCAACAGATTTTAATTTTTGATATCATTGAAGTTGTTCCTGAGCCAGGCCAACCACTGACCAAGAACAAGTTCAAGGTAAATTAATCATTTCACTCTCCAGCACAGAACAAACTAACTCGGCAAATTATTGTATATGTTGTGATTTGAATTTATTTTTGGTTTAATTTTGTTAACCAGTTTAATTTTCAACTGGGTTGAAATTTTTAAGCCAGTTTCATTTTCAGTTTTGAGCAGAATGTGAGCATGTGTCTTAGCAATTTGGGTAAAGCACTCAATTTAGTGATTAGGCCTAACCACTTATTTGGAATTGGTTAGCTTCTTAGTAATTAAGACAAAATTCATGTATGAATAAATTAAAATTTATATGTATTTATGATAAATTATAATTTATATGAGAGGGGCTTGGGGTGATGAACTGATAATTAAAACAAGTATGAGAGCTGTTGCATCCAGTGTTTTCATGGCCAAGTGGTAATGACAGTGGGAAGCAGATCCAGAGGTTGGCAGTTCAAATCCCCGTGAGTACGAGATAAAAAAAAAGTAAAACCTGCTGTTAATATTTATAAGTATTTGCACTTAATTGGGATTTGGGGGAAGAGGTAGAGTAGCTGGGGGATAGAATAAATCAGGAGGAACTCAGCGACAATAGGAGAGAATAGGATAGAGGAATGTAAAGAGATATTTTCACTTTTTTATAGATATTTGACAAGAAAAAACTGGTTTGAAAATTTCTATCTGGTTTGAAAAATTCAACCCAGTTTGAAAAATTTAAACTGGTTTAAAAAAACTGAACCAAAAAAACAAACAAACCACAACATATACATGTAATACTAAATTGCGTTAGTTTCAGATTTATTTCGTGCAAATAGGTCAAGGAAACTGTCACTTCACATTGTCATTTTTTCACAGTCCAAATAATTGATTGGTAGTCACGTGATTCTTGATTCACCTCTTTCCACACTTTTTTTCCAGCACAAAATGACCCAATTTTTGTCTTTATTAGTTTTCCTTTAGCATGTATTTCCTGTATTGTGCCTCTATCTTCTTTCGAAAATTTAAGGTGGCTCTGAACACCATATACATAATTTTTTTAATCTTTGCCAAAAGTTGCATCTCATCCTGCTTATCAAAATTCTATAACAAGAAAAAATTCACCATGCCATTTTTGAAATATAGGCACTTAAAGTGGTACTATGATCAAATTTTTACCCCTTGTTTTTTTGAGTGTGTCACATAGTATTCCATGAAAGAATAAAAACGCCGTTTACTGTTTGTAAATATCTGCATTAGTTTCGGAGATATCTAAGTATGAAAAATGGGTAAAATATGCAAATGAGATGACTGATGACGTCATACACTCAACCCAATATTATATTGAGTATATAAATAGAGCTATCTTGGCCAATTTGCAGTGTAAAACATTGAAACTTGGCAGGGTTATAGTTCTACAGGAAACACACAGCTACGACTATAAAAAATTTCATTCCCATGGCAACTCCCTCTTTTCCAGTCACCACCCACTTGATTTCAATATGTTGGTGATTTTCAGCTTTAAAATGTTAAACAAGGCCACAAAGTCGAGCTAACATATTTATAGGCTTGCTGGATCATGGATATGAAGTGCTGTTGGCAAATATCAAAATGGAATGCCAAAGGTGGCCAGAAAAGCTGTTAATATAGGGGAGGTCTGGAACCCAATATGTTGCCATGGTAACAGAACTGTTAAGTTCATATTGTGGAGCACATTTAGTAGAATCTTACTGCAAAGAATCAAACATTTCTGATACAAACTTGCTGTGATATCTCTTTTCATCATATTTGAACAAAATCTGGTTGAGTGTATGACGTCATCACTTGGCTCATTTGCATATTTTAAAAACTTGAAGGTGTGATTTTCGTCATAGTACCACTTTAAAGCTGAGATTAAGGGTGTTTTTAGCAGGTCACAGTGTTGCTATGGTAACCTATTGCATCACGGAAATAATACCAATGTGTTCACCAGTGATTGGGCGGGTTTTTGATACCATGATTGTAGCATCAATTGATAAAGAGTGGTAATTATGACCCACCAAATCTACCTCTTGGAAAATGTTGGAAACTGTTTTGAGCCACCTTAAACTGTGTTCTTTGGTGAGGCACTTCGATTACACAGTACCTCTCACAACATTAAAGTATAAACAGATAACTGATGCTTAATGATATTTTTACTCAATGAAACGCTTAGGGGATAACCTGAAACACAGTAACATTGTTGAAAGAAGGAAATATTATGTTTAGTTATGACTACATAATGAACATCAAGTGTTGTTCGTGAATGTGCTTGTGTGATGACTGTCTTATTTAGATGCTGTATGGTAAGGAACAAAAAGGTCCTGTCAGTGCTCTTACTCAAGTCAATGGTTACCTTGTGAGTGCCATAGGACAGAAGGTGTGTTGTAACTGTTGACACAATTGTCCATGTTGTTTTTAACCTGTATGACAATTAACATTGAGGTGTTATGGTGCAAACATTTGGATTTAAACTTTCATAACAATTTTAGCTGCATTGCCTGGTTCCCATCTAGATCTCCTCTAAATTTTGAGTTTTTTGTTACATTCGATGGAGATCTGCCTGTTAGTGCAAGAGGACAGTGAATTTCAAACACTTTTTAGCAATAATTAAATGATGTTTGCTTTCATTACTAATAGATTTACATCTGGAACTTCAAAGATAACAATGATTTGGTAGGAATGGCATTTATTGACACGCAAATGTACATCCACACTTTGACGTCCATCAAGAATCTGATTATTGCTGCTGATTTGTCTAAGAGTATTACTCTGCTGAGATTACAGGTAATGCAAATTTGAATTTTATTGTAATGTGAAATGGAGGGCTTTTAAAAATGTGCAGTTCCAGAATATGTCCATACTCCCCTCCCCTCCACAGAATGGATTGGACATTCCTAGGGGTGAGGGCTCCCGAACACCAACATGTATGGAGCCTATTTGGAATTTCAAGAGGGAAATCCCTTCCATGTGGGAGGTATAGATATTCTCTGGAAATACACCATCAAAAATTGAAGTATCTTGTCCTGGTAGTAGAAATATCTCAGCATTGGTAGTACTAATGTTTGTCTTACTTATATCTGTCATAACGTTTAGGAGGAAACAAAGACATTGGCATTTGTAAGCAAGGTTAGTGTTATTGATTGGTTTTGAAATGTTTTTTGAATAAACTAATATTTGATGGATGGTTTGAATCAGCAGCCTATCTTCTAACCTGATTTAGTTGAGATCATCTCTGATTATCAGCAGTCAGCTTGTCAAGCCATCAGTGACAGTCTTAATCATGGTTCCTTTTTCTCAGAAACTTACTTTAAATGTCTGACCAAACTATTTCATGTTAAATCATTAAATTTGCGTTGGTAGCTATTTAATGTTAATTGGTTCATATGTTTAATGTTTTGATTTTGTGTATGTTTAGGACCCCAAGCCACTTGAGGTGTATGGAGCTGATTTTGTAATTGATGGTCCTCAGTTGGGATTTCTTGGTATGACATAACTTTCTTTCCCCTTGTTAAAGATAACAAGTTTCATCTAAGATTTTTCCCTTCTTGAACTCCCTTATTGCTTTTTCTTTCTCTCCCACATTCGCTTCATGTTTAAGTATATTCCAACAAAAGACACTTCCTCCGACTACTAAGGCTAGGACACAAGCAATCTATGTTTTTTTTTTTGTTTTTTTTTTTTTTTTTGGGGGGGGGGGCTTAACCGGTGATACACCAGCATCTCTTGAGCAAGAGTAAGAACTCTCCTATTTGCTTCATGCTACATTTGTATTACTAGATATTTGGGATGCTGTCCATTTTACAAAAAATTCTGGAATTTTCAAAACTAGGATTAGTGGTACGAAATGTTCTTGGCTCATAGATTGTCCTAAAAATCTGCAAATCGTGGAATTTCCAAAATGTGAACCATTCAAAAGAAAATGCTTCAAATTCTAGAAGGACCATCAAGTGCAGTTGAACTTCCTGATAACAAATGTTTGAAAATATGGGAATGCCTGTCAAAGCTCTTATCGAGAAATTGTGGGAAGTACTGTACCATTGGTCATTCAAACAAAACTTTTTGGTCAAAAGGAACGCACCCTTAGTGTCAGCCTCTTGAACCACTAAACTTTAAGATCCCCAAGGTTCAAGCCTGAAAAAATGGAACAGTTTATAAGGTATTTTTTCTGCTAAAATGTCTGTTATTTTAGTTTAACTCTATTATGTTCTTCTCTTTATCATCATTTCTGATAATTCTTCAAACTACAAACACTGAGTGTTTTTTCTGTTTCCTTTCTAATCATGACTGTCCATCTTTAAATCATATTGTTGTTGTTTTTCCAGTATCAGATGTTGACCAGAACTTGCTACTACTTACTTATCAACCAGAAGGTGATCACTCAATACCATTGTCTTGAAATCATTCCTATGTGCTCCAGATTTCATAACTGTATTCTGTATTCTAAGGACCAGTCATATAGGCGTACAAGTCGGGGGGGGGGGGGGGCTGCAGCCCCCCCAGTTACAGAAATTTTTGAAATATTTCGGGGAAAACGCTGATGATTCGGGCAAAAGTACTCGGGAGAAAATACTCTAAAAGAAAAATATTCTAAAAGGTTGTCAAAGCCAGACTTGAAGGCTACTTTCTCTGACGTTTGCCTTGTCAAGACCAGGTAATTTGTTTTGGAAAAGCCATATATCGTTTACATGTGTATCGTAGAAATCCACGAGATGGATATTACTTCCATGACAGAATCAAAACAAACGAAGACCTAGACTTTTTTGTGGTGGCTCTGACCAAAGCCGTTTTCAATGGCTCCACAAAGAGCTGTTTTAAAATTTTCTTGAACTTCACGTACAAGAAATAATTTACTGTTTCTTTTATAACTTTTGGATTTTACTAGGCAATCTATAGAGTATCTGAGGTTTCAAAATAACTACAGTTTGAATCCCGATCTCTCCAACCCTCATTTTTTTCGAACCACCCGATAACTCGAAACGTAAGTCGTTTCCCTCTCCTCAGTCGAACACTGTAATTTTAGTTACCCCAGATTTCTCGAAAATTCAAATATCCGATTTTTCGAACCAATTTTCGTTTCCTCTGGAGGTTCCAAAAATCGGGATTCAACTGTAATTTTGGAATGAAAATACGTTCATTGGACGTCAGAAATGTGAAGGTTTTTGTTTTTACTGCAGTTTGAGTGCTTTTGTACAACACACGCTTTTGGGCATTGTCTTAATTTTTTTGGGCAATAAGATCACCGCCCCCCCAGGTCCAAAGGTGCCTGTACGCCTATGACCCAGTCATGAGTTTTCTTTGCTATGACAGTCATTAAATTTTAATGCAATCTCCTGTAAGAAGTTGTTGAAAGATTTTTGCTTTGAACTCCCTTCAAGAAGTTGTAGCTGGAAGCCGCAAAACCTCTTGACTTTTTTGCCAGAGAGCTCTTTTTTGCTTTAACTGAAATAATCCATCCTGGCTTATGGCTTATCTGTGTCCTGACTGTTGTCAATTACTTGAAAATACTTGAGATTGATTTTTATACTGACTGATTTGTACAGCTCTTGAAAGTTTTGGTGGTCAGCGGCTACTTCAGCGAGCAGATATCAATGTGGGAACCAATGTTACCTCATTCTTCAGGATTCGTGCCAGAACAACTGGAAAAGTAGGTGGCAAAGACTTGAGACAACTGACTTGTTTTGGTGAGTGATGGAAAAGCTTTTGTTTTCTATAAAGCCCTTTGTCTGCAAGTTACAAGACATACCTTGTTGTTCATGTATAATTCAATACAGCCTTGATGACGTGAGGTTTAAAATGGATTGCCTGTTGAGATTAATGGAAAGGACCTGTTGAAGTCTTTTGGGCATGTGTGCTAGTTAAGTTTTATTTTTGAGTCAACAGCCCAATTATCGTATTTGGCTTTGGTAAGACACACATTGTAACAACAAAGAGCAAAGGTGAAGAATATTATTTAAGTGTGACATTGATTTACTCAGTTATGATTTGGCCAGGATTGTTCAAACCTCCAAGGGAAACAAAAATTGGTTTGTTAAATTTGGGTACTTCAGAAAATCGGAGGTTAAACTACAGTTTTTGACCGACGGGAGGGGGCAACCTTGAGTTTGATTTACCAGGAGGTTTGAAAAATCAAGGCTTTGAGAAATCAGCATTCCACTGTACTTTGATAATGTTTTTTATGATACATGTTGGAAAGTGTCTGTAAGCTCATAAAGACAATAAAATTAATAACATATATTCAATGTTTCAGGCACACTGGACGGAGGGCTTGGACTCTTGTTCCCTATGACAGAAAAAACCTACAGACGACTACATATGTTACAGACCAAGCTTGTTGAGTGTATTCCACACATTGCAGGCCTTAATCCAAAGGCTTTCAGGTAATTGATGATAAATGTTCATTGCAGCCTTTGCCATGAATCAATGGTCTGTGTCCCAAAATTATTTTTGCTCAGACCCTGTCACTTTCACCTTGTCTTTCTCTTTCATAAAGTGCTCATATCATACAACCTTGTTACGGTCTTGTGTACTTATTAATTTAATACCGGATAGCTGACAAAAATATGGGATGTGAACAATAATATTACTCTTGAAATGTTTTTGACCGTAGCATCAGCCTCTTCTCCTGGCTTTAATTTATGTGTTTGTTTGTTTGTTTGTTTGTTGTTGTTGTTTTTTTTTTGTTTCCATGTGGAATATGGTATTCATGTTAATAACTTTGATATTGAATGTACCGGTTAGAGAGGCTTAAGTTATGGCAAACTTTTACCTTAGGTTGGAAAAGTAAAATATTATTGGCTGTTAATTGATGCACCTCAAGCAGTGTATGTTAAGACTTACATTTGACCCCAGGAGGGGTACTTGGGATTTCAAGTGACGGGGATGACCAAATGGAGTCAAAAGTCAAAACCCAAAAAAATCCCTGGACCAAAAAATCCCATGCTCATTTTGTGGCCCTTAAAGTTCCAAGTCACAAGTGAAAAACATTCACCGGTTAGAGAGGCTTAAGTTATGGCAAACTTTTACCTTAGGTTGGAAAAGTAAAATATTATTGGCTGTTAATTGATGCACCTCAAGCAGTGTATGTTAAGACTTACATTTGACCCCAGGAGGGGTACTTGGGATTTCAAGTGACGGGGATGACCAAATGGAGTCAAAAGTCAAAACCCAAAAAAATCCCTGGACCAAAAACTCCCATGCTCATTTTGTGGCCCTTAAAGTTCCAAGTCACAAGTGAAAAACATTCACTAAAGCAAAGGGAATTCCAGTGACGGTAAAGCCAATTTATGAATTGAAGCGGTTGTAGTCTTGTACATGGCCGGGCACCACGGGACAATGCAGACTATTGTATAACACTTGCGATGTAAAGCGACACCATAATCAACTATTAAACAAACTATGCAGCCAGGGCACTACTAGCCTGTGAATGCAGACGTATTTCCGGCTGTCACTGGTTCTGCTGAAAATCGGTGGAGACAACTGACAGCCGGAAATACGTCTGCATTCGCAGGCTAGGACACTACTGATTCTTTTTAATACCCCCCAAAAATCCCTGCTCAAATCAAGCTACTTAAAAAAATACTTGCCAAATTTTTGTACCCAAAAAATTCCCAGAATCAAAAATTTCGAACCCAAAAAAATCCTTTGATCATCCCCGTCACTTGAAATCGCAAGTACCCTCCTGGGCATTTAACTTAAGATGGAAACTGAAGTCCCGTCTGCTTGAAATGAACTAGTTCTCCTTTTCGTTGCTCTTCAGACTTGTTCGTGGAAAGAAACGCAGCCTTAACAATCCTCATAGGAATATACTGGATGGAGAATTACTAAACAAGTTTGTTCAACTTGGTACAATGGAACGACTTGAGGTTACAAAGAAAATTGGCACCACACCTGCTCAGGTATGATGGCTAAAACTACTTTCAATACTGTGAAAAAAAAATCAAGTACATCTTGAAAAAATTATGCTTTCAGTCTTTGTTGACAATTTTACACCATAATATTCTGGTAGGGGTGGGGAATGGTACTCGGAAAATTCAGGTTATTGGAAATTTTTGTTTCAATCTCAAAATCTCGGAGGTGTTTTGAACGAGTCTCAAAATCTCGTTTTCTTGTTTTTCTTTGGGTCTCAGATTCTCTGATTTTTGGCCGCAAGGTCTTGGAGTCTCAGATTTTTTTTGCCATCAGTTTCGAACAAAACCATGGCGGTAAAATTGATTATTTGATTAAAAACGTATGATAGCAGTCTTTCGAATATGTAGGTACAACAAGTTGATTTTTTAAGTCGAAGATCAGTCGTCATGGCGTAACATTTTGGAACTCTTGATTTATCGATCTTTTATATATTTATCTCTGCATATCGTGTATCTTGCTGCAAACAGTTTTCAAAACCGGCGCAGATTTTTGCGAAATGAAGTCTCGGGCTCAGTTTCTTTGTACAGTGTCTCGGCTCGGATTTTGTTAAAACTCTGAAGTCTCGGTCTCTCATTTTCAAACAAGGATCTCGGCATCTCGGCGAGTCTTAGATTTTACCATTCCCCAACCCTTCTGGTTATACATGTACTTCCCCTGAGATACCTCCATCCTAAAATAAATGTAATTTAACTAAAGGAAATATAACTATATTTGTACCTTCTCTGTTTCTTCCTGATGTAATTGTTTCAAACTGATGTATTTGGAGAGAAGTAGAGGAATATATTTTACATACAAAATAAAAACAAAAAGTAAGGCAAACCACACAAGTTGAAAACAAGTAAAACCAAAATAATGTGTGCAATGCACAGCACAGCACTGACCTAAAAGGATTAATTTTACTGAATTACCAGGCTGTGTTTTCACTTCATCACACAGACTCATTGCACAACTTGAAATTGTTTTGTAAAGAATTTCCAGAGATACTATCTTTTTCCTACTAGTAAATCCTTCCTCGCATTTCATATATGATTGAAGCTGAAGCATATGATCCGTAGCTCAAATATATGAGGTCTTTGTCTTGTTGGGTTACATTGTCTAATTCCTTGGACTGTTTCTAGATTCTTGATGACCTGATGGATGTTGAAAGAGCGTGCACACACTTCTGAGTCCAGTCTTTATGAAAGCAGCAAATAAAGGACTATGAAACAAACTGACAACCAAACAGAAGCATTTTGGTTATTTATTGAAAATGTACATTGATGATAACATTGTTTTAGTATTTGTTTAGTGTGTATAGATAAAACTTAATGTTTTTTCTTTCAATC
>JAHPZR010004364.1:40000-42500 GCA_019787425.1 Platygyra sinensis
AGATGGCTTTCAGATTCGTCCCGTGCAACCAAGATTTTAACCGGGCTAATGTGAAATTACACAACAGTGGCGCACTGGGTCTGGTACGAGTAGAAATGTGTCAGACATTTCAAACTCTTCATTGCAACAACGCCGGACAGCACGTTCTTTAGTATCTTGTTGTTTGCATTTTCTGCTATAAAAGGTCCTGTGAAGGAACTTAGATTGTCATTTATCTTAGGTGAGAAATATGTGAACAAGATATTTCTACTATTTTCAGGGTCTGAGAGCGCTGAAGTGTCACCGAACTACGCGTAAATGTTCGAATTGCGTGAACTATCAGTTGAAATGACCCCTGCACAAGACTTTTTCTAGTTTAACCCCCCTCCCGCCTGGATTTCCAGAGTCTTTGACCCCCCGCCACCCCTCCTGCGAGAATTTCCAGAATCCCATCTATCGGGGTGTGTGGATTTTTTCTGGAACAACCCATTCCTGCAAGTTTCAAGTTTCAGTTTATTTGCCCTTTTAGTAAATATATTAATTTATTGTTACAAGTGGCAATGTATGGCAAGGTGACCTCTAGAAACCACCAGGCTTACAGTTGAGGCCACCTTGTACATAACAATACAGTTTACATCAATGCTGCAATGTGCGGCTTTGCCATTTCAGAAATTATTTTACTAAGAACTCCAGCAGTTCCTAAAAAATGTCTGCATACTTTACCTTTATTTACGCCTTTGACTTGTTTTGTACAGGTAAGTATAGCTTGAATTCTGCCGGAAGTTCATCTTCTGAGTAAAGTCGGTCAGAGAAGTAAACTCGTCTGATTCTGCAGTTTGCGTGGATCTGTAGTTGAAATAAATTCAAATCAATAAGTGAGAACATTAAAAGTGGTTACCCAATCATTACCTGCATGTTTAAGGCAGTATTACCCATTTATATATAGGTATCAACTTAAAACTTGATTTTCAGAACAGTAATCTCAAAGTACTAGAATTGCACAGAAAGAAGGCTTTTTGATCGCAACAAGAGAACCTGATAACTTTTAATAAACTTGAATTAGTGTTACATGTAACAAGAGTAGCCAAGAGGGTTAATCAAAAGGCTTAACTTTTTACCATCATTTAATCTAGAATTTTGATCTTTAATGCAAAACAGGTGAATCAATTTTTCTCATAAAGAATTTTGTGTAACAGTGGACTGACAGATGATCTTTCCATTTCTCCTGAGCTGAGTATTGTTGTGTCTTAAGGTGGCTCAAAACAGTTTCCAGCACTTTCCAAGATGTAGATTTTGATGGGCCATTATTACGACCCTTTATCAGTTGATGCTACAATCATGGTATCAAAAAACTGCCCAATCATTGGTAAACACGTTGGTATTATTTTCGTGACACAATAGGTTACCATAGCAACACTGTAACCTGCTAAAAACACCCTTAATTTCAGCTTTAAGCGCTTATAACACAAAAACGAGCTCGATGACCCCCATTTTTTATTATTGAATTGAAATCAGCATGATAAGATACAACGTTTTGCAGAGTTTAAAAAAATTTTACGAAGGGGGTTCAGAGCCACCTTAAATTTTTGAAAATTTAAGGTGGCTCTGAACCCCCTTCGTATAATTTTTTTTAACTTTGCAAAAAGTAACAAAAAAAAACTAACAGCAACTTGTTGCCCAATGATTGGGTAGTTTGTTGATACCATGACTTTGGCATCAACTGGTATAGAGTGGTTGTAATGACCCATCAAACTGTGAGTCTTGGAAAGTACTGGAAACTGTTTTCAGCCACCTTAGTGAATGTTAACTGCTTGCAAAATACAACCTTAAGTCACAAAAAGGCGTCAGGGTAGCTAAATTTCTCCAACCCTTCAACAAAGCTTATTAAATGATTCTCAATATCATCAACACATCACTCATTGAATAAAGTCACAGTTTTGTGACCGTAAACTGGCTTGATGATTGTAAAGAGCTTATGGCATAGATTAAAGGTTTTTCAATGAACATCACACAAACTTTAACATCGCTCAGGTGAAACAAAGTTGTCATGGTAAACCTACTGATATAATATATACTGTCAGAAGATGTCACAGGAAGCTCTATTTCCTTAAAGGGTTGTAAAACCCTTGTATTTAATAAGACTTTAACGAGAAAGAATGATGGCTCTAATCTTACCTGAACTCGAAGTGTTTCAATGTAATTTGTACCATACGCTCGTCTCGTGAAATCTGATAGATTGAACTATGAGGAAAAAACAGTTCATGGTAATACAAGAGGTTACAAAAACTGTCTACAACATTAGCAACAGAACTTTGATTTTGTTTGTCTTAATAAAGAACAAAAGCTTCAAAGGAAAGAATATTTACCAAATAAATCAAAGCCGATGTAAGCTTTTAAGCTCGCACATCAAACAACCAAACTTCAATCAAATCTATTTGACACGTTGTTCCCTTAATTTGTAACACGCTAGCAACAGAGGTTTTCAACTAAAAATTCAAGTATAGTTTACCTGAATTTGATT
>JAHPZR010004364.1:47500-56957 GCA_019787425.1 Platygyra sinensis
CCCTTGTTTTTTTTACAAGGGAGTAAATTCAATTAGAGGGGATGAATCGTGAGCACTTGTTTCCCCGAGATGTTTGCTATTTTTAGTTACAACTGGTAACTTGACACTTCTGTTTTTCACACGGGAGTAAATTCAATTGGAGCTGACGAATCATCACCACTTGTTCACATGAAATGTTTGAACAATCAAAACGAGATATTGCTATCTTTAGTTACAAATGGTAACTTAACACTTTTGTTTTTCACATGGGAGTAAATTCAATTAGAGCTAACAATTTATGGCCTCTTATTCCCAGGATATTAAACAAAAAAGAAGTTAACATGTTTGGACAGCTTTTCAGTAGGTGTCTGCAGCAACAGTTTGTGATTTTTAGTCCGGACTGGAGGGGATTGTGACAGTTACATTATATATATTGGTTTGTTTCAGTGTAATGGTGGCTAGTTATATGAACGAGATGAGTTTTGCGTTTTGAAGTAGTTAATGAGTTAGTGGTTAACAAATGGGAAGAGTTACCGGGTATTTTATTTCAGGTTACAAAGGGTAACTTGATACTTTTGTTTTTCACAACGAGTAAATTCAATTAGAGGTCACGAATCGTCGCTTCTAGTTCAGAAGACATATTTAGATTTGAAACAGTTTTAACGTTTACAAAATAAGTGGAAGCGACAATTGTTTTTTTTTCTTGTATGCAAATGTAACGAGATCTTTTTATTTTTAGTTACAAAGGGTAATTTGACACCCTTGTTTTTCATAAGGGAGTAAATTCAATTAGAGGTGATGAATCATGAGCACTTGTTTCCCCGAGATGTTTGCTATTTTTAGTTAGAAATAGTAAGTTGACACTTTGTTTTTCACAAGGGAGGAAATTTAATTAGAGTTGACGAATCGTCACCACTTGTTCCCATGAAATGGGGGTTGAACAAACAAAGCGAGATATTGCTATTTTTAGTTACAAATGGTAACTTGACACTTTTGTTTTTCACAAGGGAGTGAATTCAATTAGAGCTAACAAGTTATGGCCTCTTGTTATTTTTAGTTACAAAAGGGAACTTGATGCTATTGTTTTTCACAAAGAGTAAATTCAATTAAAGGTCACGAATTGTCGCTTCTAGTTCGTTGGACATGTTTTAGAAGCGACGAGACTATTTAAATTTGAGACAGTTCTAACGTTTACAATAGTGTAGGTAGGTAACGATTGTTTTGTTCTTGTTGCATGCAAATATAACGAGATATTTTTATTTTCTAGTTACAAACTGTAATTTGACACTTTTGTTTTTCACAAGGGAGTAAATTCAATTAGAGCTAACAAATCGTCAGCAGCTGTTTTCACGAGATGCTTGCTATTCTTAGTTACAAATGGTAACTTGACACTGTTTTTCATGTCGCAGAAATGCATGTGCGCATGTCACACCAATCACGGTGTGGGTAGTATCAAAGAACGAATCAAATTGCCTGTTAGAAAATAAGATGATATCTATATTAATTTGGAGACGTCTCAGATTACTGTAGTTTGTTTAGTAAAACATTTTACATGTTATCGATTTAATCCTGCTATCTCCGAAACCTTTCAGTTAACAAAAAAATAACTCCTGCACGCCTTGCGTGCCTATGTTTTTTCTTTGTAGGGACAAATTGCAAAGCTAGCCAATAGGACTGCGTAAAATAATTATCGATTTTTTTCTGTTTATCGATTTTTGATCGATTTGCCTCATTGAAAAACGTTCCAAACGTCGTAAACGCTTTCCGGTGAAGAAGTTCTTCCTACAAACCGCTGCAAAAACATGAAGATCGGAGCGCTTTCATCGCAAATTTAAAGCAGCTTTTCGGACTTTAGAAACAAAAAATGGCAAAATACATTATTACTTCCAAGTCGAATTCAAGTTTTGGAACGATTGCTAAAGCCACGGGCGTTAAAATGACTGCAAAAGCGGTTGGGAAAACTTAAGCTTTTGCTTTAGCGTGAAGAATAATTTGCTTTGGAATCAACATGCCGTCATGCAGGAAAGCACATCTACGAAATTTTGATCATTTTGTTGCTTTTAAACAGGTTTCTTCGCCTCAGCGTGAATGAAAATTTATTGTTATTGAGCATCCTTTCGCATTTCTTTCATTTCGTTCTCTGTATTTGGGAATTTTAGGTTTAAAAGTGAACAGTATCTCGCACGCTGGATTTCTGCATATTTAATTTACGGCGACCACCACTGAACAGTATCTCGCACGCTAGATTTCTGCATATTTAATTTACGGCGACCACCAGCGCGGTTTGTTTATTAGTTAAGTTTATTCGCTTCGTTCAAATTTTTTTGGAGTGTTATTCAGCTACTACAGAACTGCCAAGAAAAGAACTAGATGGCCACTAACTTAACATAGTTGAAATACGACTGATCTCAAAATAATTGGCTTGTTTTTGTCGTCTTTTTAAATTTACAACTTTCATCTTTCTTTCGCAGCGCCGTGATATTTCGTCACGCGGCGAAGAAATCAATTTATTTATTACAATTTCAGCAAGGGAATACATGGGTGGAATGAAAATAGAGTAAAAATGCCAGGGAGGGTCTATAAAAGGGTCTGAGACCCCATACAAGATAGACCACCCTATTTACTATTGTATAATAATCACACTATAATAGGGAAGCAACACTAATCCAATAAAAACTTTGAAAATTACTATAAAATACGATAGTAAATAGGATCACCGAAACAATAAAATGAAATGACATTAACAATGACATTAACAATCACAGAGAAAAAAAAACGCCAGGGAATTAGGGGTGGCTCGCAGGCAATTTCATGCAGGCATCAATGGGTTTATCTTATTTATCTTCTATAACATAAGACTTTCTTAACATTTTGCACTGGATGGTTTTCGATTTATTTTTTATTGCGGGACAATGAAAGCGATCTGAAGTTTGCAATGAGTTCAACGCGTTGTCGAACGTTGCCAACGCATTCCAAAATAATAACAGCGCGTTGGAAAGCGTTTCCAACGGAGGTTGAAAAAAGCCTACGTTCAATGCATTCCCGGGAATGCATTTTGACTTATCTGTTATGCCGGGTTTTGCAAATAGGGTCACATACAGACTAACGCATCCCAAGGAAACGACTATAAGACGTCTTGTATTTATTCGGAGCCTGTCGAAACGAAGAAAAATCACTGTGAAACTACTCAAGATAATTAAACATACCTTCAGGATCACAGCTTGCAGTAAAATAAGAATTCACTTGATCATGCTATATCAATAATTTCGATGATATATTTCGATGTCATCGAAAATGGCGGAGGCTGACTAAGGCCCCTAAAGACTGCGGGCTCACTTACACTGAACAGAGCAGCTGGGGCCCGTTTCTCGAAGCTCCCGGCAATTACCGGGCCCGTTAAGCTGTTTTGTTTTCCATTCCAGATGGGAGTTTCAAAGGCTTTGAATATTATACAGTAAAGTTATTAGCTAAAGAAACAAATGGACTTTATTAGAATTCAGAACACACCCTACTTTTCTTGAGATTTTGATTTCAAAATCTGATTTCGGGCCAGTTAATTCTTTTGAGAAACGCGCCCCAGGCCTGAGAGCAGGCAATATGGCAGCAGCAATGGCGGGCGAAGATAGGGAAGAGGAAAAACAGGGCGCCATCAGAAAGGTAAATATGTTATCTTATTTATGGTATCAGTTCACAGGAAAGAAGATATTGAAACATCTCATGAGTAACCAGCTCGAAAGGTATACACATTAGGTATAAGCGGTTGCCCGGGCTCATATGAAGAGGACCTAATAGTGCAATCTAATAACATTTACAAACTACAAATTAAGACAAAGCGCATATTGATGTATTCCTTTGCTGAAAGAAAAATTAAAGCGATGTATATTTGGAGAACAGGTGTTTTGAAAAACATGTTGGGTGACTGCTTTTACCCGCTATAAACCTGCGTGTGAAATTAAGAAAAGTAATTCGATATGTTGTTTTGACGGCATAAATTAAAACTTCGACTAAGTGATTTCAAAGAGCTTAAATTTTCAGTACTTTCTTGGATTCTTATATGAAAACTTCTTTGATAGAAGAAAATCGAAACAAAAGTCAACTGTTATCCAGTTGGGAGTGAAGCGCACTATTAGGGCCTCTTCATACGAGCCCAGGCAACCGTTTCCCTATTACCTTGCAATTATATACGCTTATATATAATGTGCACTGATACCTTTCGAGCTGGGTTACTCATGAGATGTTTCGGTATCTTCTTTCCTATAAACTAATACGACAAATAAGATAACATATTTACCTTTCTGATGGCGCCCTGTTCCTCCTCTTCCCTGTCTTCGCCTGCCATTGCTGCTGCCATATTGCCTGCTCTCGGCCTGCTCTGCTCAGTGTAAGTGAGCCCGCAGTCTTATTCACGCAAAGTCAGGGACAAAAAAAAACACTTGCAGATAAAAAAAAACAGTCGCGGATAAAAAAAGAAGTCGCGGATAAAAAAAGAAGTCGATATCCTTTCCAGGCCACCGTAAATTCAGGAACTCGAACCTACCCTAAACGATAATGTCAGCAGCGAAAAGCTTTATCTGTCTTGATTTGCATATTTTATATGCAAATGTTTTCCTCAGCTTTTGTCATTGTTGTTAATATTGTTTAAAATTAATTACTTAATTTTAATTTAAATTTAGGTGTTACTTGTATTCTAAACCGTCACTTCTGAAGATGCATGTCGAAACATACGAAAAGTCAAGTTAAATAATTTTGTTTTCCAACATGCGTTTTATTGTCATGTTTGTCACTGCAGTTTGTGTGCTGTTTTTGGTAGGCAATTATTTGCTGGTCACGTGGTGGGCTCTCGGCCAATGAAAAGGGAAAAAATGCTTCGAATGATAATGTAATTTGAACCAACTCTAGCGACAGCCAATATCGGTCTTATATGCTCGCAGAAATTTGCTGACCCTCATGCAAATATTCATCTCTAATTCTAGCGTTGCTTAATCATAGAAGGAACTGATGGTCGGAAAATTGCGGAGGTGATTGAAATTCGTTTCTTGTAAAAGGCTCATTATTCTGAATGTATCATGACTGTTCCATCAAAGTAGGTTACTACTTTTGAGTAAAGGATTAAAGCCTATTGGTTTAAATGAATGTTTGCTTATTTGCCAGACAGTCTCGTTAAATGAAACTTAACACCACTATAGTCAGGGTTTCAGTTCTCAGTTTTCACAGTGCTAATGCACTCTCTTGTTATTTATCTTTAGAATGGTTCTAATGGTGTTCTTGAAAGGCAAAGGAGGTACTTCGGTAGAACAAGGCATAATACTAAGGAAAAGTACACTAGCTCCCAATAGATACCGCTTAAAATCACCAATGTACGACGTCATGTATGAAGGAAAAACTGTTCTTTTGCGGATACAGTCTGGTCGACACTGAAGTCACTTGCATGAGATGGGGCGGGAACATAGATTATGCTGTTTACTGAGTCTATGATTGCCTACTCCGTGACGTATTTATATCATGTATATTCTGATCAAAGAATCCATCAGATCTTAGCATAGTAACCACACATCAAATGAACATCCAACCAAAAAATTTATTTAATTACCAGAATGATAAGAACAATGTAACAGTCCCTAGCGGAATTAAAATATAGATTTTCACTATGAAGCTGTTCTTGATCATGAAGAAAAAATTTGTTTATGGTCACAGACTTTCTACTCAACAAGGGCAAACACATATTTTAAAGCTCCTCTCGTTGCCTCGAACGTTTAAGAAGCAAAACATTTAATAAAATTTTTCAGTTCACGGCGAATATCTTGCTTAAGAAAAGCGTACACTATTGGATTACTTGCTGAGTTGAATAGAAATAGCAAGTTTTGCAGATTTACAACAAGCCATGGAATATCCTTTGAGCAGTGAAATGTATAGCAGATAAGTCGAGCGATGTCAATTGCATAGCACACCAAAAATATTGCCACTATGATTCCAAGAGCTTTGGCAAATGTGCTTGCTTGAGTTTGAGACTTAATAGTGCTAACACTCTGTCGACATAAACCGTTAAAGCTTAATTGAGTAAGCTGAACACTCGCTCGCTTTTTTTGCTTCCGAGAAATGTATAAAGTCTTTGAGCAAGCTATAAATAATAGCAGAAAGGGAGGAAGCTTGAATATAAACAGTAAAACTGTCAAAAAGGTCCTCACAGCATTTTTCATCCCAGCACAGTACATCCACGTGAATGGAATAAAATGAACAATAAATGGTAAAATCCAGGCTGCTGAAATTAAGACTAAATGTCGTCTCTTTGCCTTGTATGCAGCATATTTCAGTGGTTTAAAAATGGCGATATAACGATCAACTGTTAGCGAGCATAAGTTAGTCATGGATAAATTAAGAAATAACCATTGCACGGCCTTTGTTATACACTTGCTGCACAGTGAGGCAGAGATGCAGACCCTTAATGGAAATTGGGTTAAACCGACACAAAAATCAGCCAGAGCGAGCGAAAGCAGGAACCAGTTGATTGTATTATGAAGACGATTCCTTGAAATGATAAGATATATCACCAAGCCATTTCCAAGAACTGTTGTTGTTGACAAAATCCCACCGACAGCCCAGAACCAAACGCCTGATTTCATCTTAATACTGAACGTGCGATGGGTTTAAAGTTGTAAATATGGAATCTGAACCGCTATAACCATTGCTTAATCCAGTGAACGGAAATTGTTGATATTTGCTGTGAAAAGAAGAAAATAAAACAGTCAGAACAGGGATGCCGTCACTTAACCAATCAGAAGTCAGTGTTTGTGGCGCTTTGCTCAATATAAACTTTCATTGGCGTGGGCGCTGAAGAACTGCAAAACAGATGCTGAATATATAAACTAACGTTTCCTTGGTTTTAAATTAGATGAAGGAATTGTCACACCCCTGGAAAGTCTAATCTGATGAAGATCAGTGGGAACTTTGTTTCTTCTTTTCATCTTCAGTGTTTTTCCTTTGTTTTTAAACTGTTACGACCGATCTTTAAGCGCTGCTGGTCACTTGTCAGTGGCTGTGTAGTGCATGTTGTACATGATTTCCGTATTGATAAGTCAACTGTCTTTCACGACATGTTTAACGGGGGGTGACAACTCTAACAAACGCTGTTTGAGCAATACTAAGTCTTAAATTAAGTCGTCCCGGAAATTTGATCATCCTCCCGAATTTTGGGGAAACGTCAAATAAAATTTCCTTCGATGTCCCGATTTCTTCTGTAATCTCCCGGAATTATCGCGCGTTTCCCGGAAAAATTTCCAAGTGTCCCGATTCCCGCAGAAATCTCCAAATTCCCGGAACAATTTTGGCTTTGTCCCGAACCAGCGTTTGTTAGAGTTGTCACCCCCCGTATGTTTACCTTGATTCTGCTTCTGCTCTCATATAATTTCAAATTCAATTTCATGCTAGGTTTACTGTAGACTGAGAAAAACTACCCAGAATCTATAAACATATTGTGTATTGTCTCAACTTTACTCAGATGTAAAAAAGATGATTTTCATGTGATTATTGAATGACCCTTTAATTAATCGGCGATCAAGCTTTGTGGTTTATTTTCAGATGCCGAATTAGAAATAGAAGGTGTCATATATACTGCACAAGCATTTCCCTCTTCTTTCGCCGCGAAGAAAAGGCACACCTGATCACAGGGCAATGATTATTATGCAGTTCCACAGCGACTCTTCTTAATTTTCTCGTCTTAGTTGTGTCTTTCTACAAATTGGCCAATGTAATTCATTTCAGCTCATTCTTTGGAAACGGTCTTGAATATTCGCAGTTGGCGATTTTTATGTCTCAAATTGACTAGTACTGACTAAGAAATGCTTACTGAAGCTTTTCAATCCCCTCGTTATTTCAGTTTATTAGTTCTATTCCACGAAAAGGAATCTGAATCCTGAATCTTAGCCACTGGTGTCTTCTCGAGGTGGATTCCTACCGCGAGAAACGAGTGAATCAAATCCTGAGTCAGCAGGTGTACTGTAAAAAGCAAGATCTTGATAAGATATCTGTGAATATAATCTGAAGATAATCGGCTTCTGAAATCAATTAAAGTATATGAAAAATAATAATGAATAATGATAATAAAGAAGCATGTAAGGAAAATTGTCAGGAAACACGCATTAGCCCGATAACCAGATCGCCCGACAGCCCCATCACACAATACCCATGCAGAGAAAATGTTTCGATCGTTTCGCAAGTTAAAAAATAGCCGAAGTTGTTTTCATAATAGGCGATTGAAATTAGAACAAAAAATAGTGGTAGGTTGTCGAGCCCCAGCTTAAAGGTGATATTGACATCAGAACCTGTCTACACTGGTGATAAAAGCTAACTCCACGCGTTTGCTTGGAAAAAAAAAATTATCTACAAGTTTGCGATCACAACATAAAGCTGACTGAGCCAAACAAAAACTCACAGTGGATGTCCAGGCTGAACTGGAAACGGGACTTCTCTAAAATTGATCAGTTAATTTTCTTCACCTAGCAAAAAGAGATTTTTTTTTGTAGTTGTCACAGTGCCTGACAACAAATTCGTACATGTCAGTATTGTGCAGTGACAGCCCATGACGGCGGAATTAGATAACCAACCTGCGCTATAGTAGTATTGAATTCTCCACTGATGTTATACAGGAGTACGTTGTATAGGTTCAATATAAAATGCTCATCGTTCTCCGTATGTGCATTATCTTGTCTTGGCACGTACACTGCCTTATCATATTGGCAATATCCGTCAGTTGATGACCCATGAACAATGCTTTCCACTCCAGTATTGGGCTAAAATGGCCATCTTAGTAATTATGTAAGTAGTGCGTAATTTTCTCTTGATCCCGGCTTGCATTCAGAATAGAGCAACAACATTTAATCATAGTCCTGTTTGTTGTTAATCCTTTGAGTGTTTTGAAACACTTTTTTGTAACTGATAGATGACGTATACGTAGGCAGCAGTTATAAACATTTTCACCTGTATTATTGAGCGAGGCAATAATATTATTAGCATGCAATTTCAGACAGGCGGCAAACAAAACACAGCAGGCTGGTAAAAACACTTCTATTTTATTTGGATTCCGAGTGGCACTGACTTGTCGGAGGGGACCACGCATTCACATTCAAACACGCACTTTTGCGTGCGCAACCAACAACAACACAACTAGATTTTATTTACCCCGGCATAAACTTACTTACACGATGCAGATAAATTATTCAAATAGATAGAGATAGATACAGTGGCGGTCTGGCTGCACTGCAGAATATAAATAAAAAAGAACTAAACGCTTTCAACTTCGATAAGATGGTATCCGAGAGAACGGAGATTTAGTTTTTTTAGTATGCTTTTCCGCGTGGAGTTTTCACTAAAACCCAAAATTTTCGCGAGCGATTAATGTCATGCAACCACTGTCACAGTACGCGATCTTCCTTTGAAACCTATATACAGTCCCCTGCGCATAAAACGTATAGACTGTGGTGGG
>JAHPZR010004365.1:0-13083 GCA_019787425.1 Platygyra sinensis
GCTTTTTACGTTTTTTGACTTCTTAACACCCATACCTAGTTTAGACTTGGCTGCTATAGCATTGCGAGCTATTGCATGTCCCCATTGTCTTTCTTTCCAAGGAATAGCATCAAGAGCCTTAACCATCCTACGATCTGCATCATTCTTGCATTTTACTTGGTCACTCTTTGGTTTATTACCACAAACTGAGTAATCAACATCATGTTGCATGCTGACAGCATCTGTTTTACCTGTTGGTTGTTGATATATTTCAAGTATTTGACCAGTATTAGGATCATACCTGAGTTGCTGTTCGAGAGGGTTACCAGGGCCTGTATACCTATGTCCAGGCATTACAAAACCCTTCTTTGGTGCAACCTTGAGAATAGCCTTGTGAATATCTAGCCCTCCACCATAACCTTTCCATTTAATCCATGAGTTGTATGATCTGCTGCCTCCAGCATCTTTGTAAGCATTGTATTGTCTCTAGTAATCGGAAACAATGGCTTTTGCTTCTTTTGCGCTAACCTGAGGTCCTTTGAATAATCCAGGATCAGTGAGAACTTTAACAGCTTTATTCCAATCAACAAGCGGAAATGGTATTGGTATTCCACTTCCACTGAATGGATCCAATTTCTTTGACAAATCTGATGTGAAAGTATCTAAAGCTTGATCAAGATATTTGTTTGCAACATTCTTGATTTTTTTTTTTGCAAAATTTGATTTAACAGCTTTTGAAGCACCTAATCTTGCAGCATTATAAGCACCTTTTGCAGCCATCTTCAAAAGAGCTTCTCCAAGCAAGCCCCCAGCTTGTGAGGGCTCACTTAGTTTTTTGTCTTCTTTGTCCTCTTTGTTGTAAAAAAAATTCTAGCACGATCACCAGGACCTTTAACGAATTTATATCTAGATCCAGATCCTTCTGTATTTTTGACGAATTTGGCCTTTGTTATCCCACATTCAGCACAAGTGCATTTCATCATGGTTCGACCATTTTTAGTTTTGACATATCGTTCGCTCCCTGGAACACATTCAGTTTGTTTCTTCTGTTTAACACAATATGATTTTACCATTATATATATAAGTTAGATATTTTTGAAATATTTTTTGATGAATCTCTCATTTTTCATTGTATCATGTATGTTGAATACTTTTAATAAATCTTGATATGAATTACCTTTATTCATTTCATTTAGGAAATACAAACAAAAGTATCCACATGTGGTTGTAATCATATTCTGAATCTGATTATTTTGGTGAAGGAGAGTCAAATTCTTTCTTTTGCTATGATTTACCAATTCTTGAAATGGAGGCATACCAAAACTATCAAAATAATTTATTACGTTATCTTTTACATACGTTGCTACCCAATGGCTTCCACTCATGTATGATGGTTCAAGATTGTAAATGAATAGTGCTTGATTATGATTATGTGGTACTCTTTGATCTCTTGACAAAACATCATTTATTGAGATATTTAGATATCTGCACCATTTCATTAGATCATGATTGCTCATTGGGATGTCTTCATGGAATTTTGGTTTCACAGTATTGCTCCTACGAGTGGGATTGAATTGAACGGGCTGTTTGGTCCTAACAGTAGACCTTTTCCTTTTTTTTTGGTAGCTTTTTTTTTCCCGTGCCGACTTTCTTATTCCATGATCCTATAAAAGGTGGAGGATCTCTATAAGCTCCCATTTTCGGAGCTCCTCTTCCCTCTCTTGGAGGTGGAGTGGGTGCTCCAATCTTGGGGGCACCTTTTCCAGTCAAGGCTTTCAATGCCAGAGGAATCCCAATACTAGCGAGTAAAGCACCAAGGAAACCACCTGATTGTGTTTTTGTTGGTTTTATGACAACACCTGAACCTGATTGAAGGGCGTCTAATATTTCTTTCTTCTGTTTTGTAGATAGAAGATGCTTGTTTGCGATTAGTTTGTCAATTTTGTTTTGTGGTATGAGGAAACCTCCTGTCTTTGTTCCTTTTCCAGATATCTTTTTAACAACTTGGCTTGCACCTTCACTGGCCAATCCTGCTAAAGCTGATAATCCCAAGGTTTTCGCAATGGTTGGTCCGAATGCACGTCCGAGGGCTAGAACAGAAGTCAATAAGCTACCACCAACTTGTTTTCTGATATTGGTCTTGGAAAGCTTGATATCCATTCCTTTTTCTCTTTCCGATTCTTCTCCAATCTCTTCTTTACCGTCGCTGGGACATATAGAGTATCATTCCCGCTAAGAGAATCATTCGCAAGCCTCATAACAATCGTTTCCCTTTTATGGTAAGCGTCACTCAGATTCTTCTTCTGATTTTCTGATAGTTTTACCTTTATTTCAAAAAGCTGAGTTATTTCTTGTATATAATATATGTTATATAATTTTCTGATTATAAAACATATTCAAAATAAAGAATGTCTCATTAGTATTGATACTTTTTATACTATGACCAATTCATTTCCAATTTTGTCGATGACGACTTCCTCTTCATATAGAATGATAGCATGGACATTGAAATTTGCAGCACTGTTGGCGTTTAGTTTGTACCTGAATATCAGCTGTTTGGGATCTCTTGTTACTTTCTCAGATTGAAACGACAAATCAAAGTATATGAGAGAATAAAGAGAGTTGTAATTCGATATGTTTAGCTGTGTACCGCTGTTGTAATTATTCTTTCTCATACCATAAGACATCAAATCGTTGAAGATTCTCACTTTTGATTCTGAATCATATTCGGTTTCTGGGTAGAATACTCCATTACCGTATTCTAATCTACATGTTGTCAGATAACTGTTGTTATTAGCTGCATTCAGTTTGTAAGTATCGAAGTGATACGGATTCATATTTTCATTGTTTGTTTTAGCACGTTGTAAATATACTAAGATAGTCCTAACATTATCAATACTAGAGGAGATCTGGAAGAATCCACTGCTATTTGTTGGTGCGGAAACCTCATACATTTCTCTGTTATACTTCCAAGATTTCTTCGTCAAAAAGGATTGAACAAACGTATCATATATACTGTCTTTTGGAATCATTTTTGGGACCCATAGTAAGAATCTATTGACAATTACTCGATTAGCAGCTGCACCTGCTGCTTTATAGATTAATTCTGCGTCATTCTGTAACTCTATATTGAACTGGAGTTGCATTGGGACCAACATTTGATTATACAGCTCTTCGAAGAAACTGTAACGATTGAGAGGTATGATTACATTGATATCCTTGGAAGCATTACCAGCAGCATCACCAGCCTCACTGACTCTTTTGGTCAAATTTCGTCTTGCCTCAAAGCCTGTATTTCCAGCAGCGGTCATGTCGGCCAAATTCGCCACATCCAGATACCAAAAACTATCTTTAGCTACTGAGCGACTAAAATCATCACTATATTCTAGGAGATTCTTAACAAACGTAACTTTATGGAGATTATTAGTATCATACACAATCTTACCAGCACTCTTTATCATGATGTGGGCAATCAATGAATGGGCTCCATTAATTGATAACTGTTGCACGTGTTGCATCTTGAAGGCCTGATCCATCAGCAAGCAATTGCAACTGGAATTGCACCTCAAAATAAGCATTATACCAATCGTAGAATGAAGACCGGTCATTAATCGTGAACTTATACCCATTTTTTTGTTGATGTTGACCGCCAGCTGGGATCCGAATAACATCCTCCAGTTGATATCGTACCAACTCATACCTTTGTAAGTATTCATCTGTTCTGAAAGCCATTATACTATTTTGTTAGATAAATTTTACTCTTTTCCTTCTCTTCAAACCTGATCCCGATATCAATCTGTCGATGATCATATCTGTTTCCTCTTGCTGTTTAATGGGTGGAACTACTTTGGCTCTTTGTCCTGCATCATCTGTAATGTATATCCTGATACTGCTTATACTATTCTTATTGGTGGGATTGTATGTTACTCTTCTTGGTTCAATGGTAAAAGAGTAACTAGGACGAAGAACACTGGTTGAGAATGAATAAATGATGTCTATATCTTGACCATCTACAAGTGAATCATTGATTAGGTTGCAATGAATATTAAGAATGTCAGTGTCTTGACTGAGATTGGGCACTTTCGGTCCCACATTATTCTCACTTTTCAATACTTCCTTTTCGAACCCGATCAGTTCATTAAAATTGCTTGCTGTTAAATCAAGTTGATAATTTGTGGCTAATATGACTGTTACCCTAAATGTTGCCTCATCAAATTCAAGTGTGATGCAGGATCCGGCCACATCATACAAACCTACACGTGCTGGGACGCAAGTTGTATACAGTGGGACTTCCAAAACAAAGCAACTCGTGCCAGTCCACCTTGACCTAGGCCTGCCTTTTTTTTGGAAGTCTCACTGTACAACTTGCGTCCCAGCATGTGTGATTAAGTACCATATCTATTCACAATCTTCGCGCTGCCGGCCGAGTAAATGGTAAAACGTTTACACCTCTTCTGCTAATGATCGACGTCAGCTGTCATTTCTTTTTTGTTCTTGCCGGTGGCAATTTCTACATTTAATATTAGTGATGCGATAAGTAGTTACCGCTGATGGATAATTATACACAATACTCTCCAACAGCAAAACTTTTTTTTATTTTCCTTCTTATATATTGCAAAAAACAGCTAAGGGTTTTTAAAATAATTTTAAGCTTTATAGCCCTAAGTGTTTGCAGAAAGAGACTTTTGAAAAATACTCGTATTTTATTCGGTAAGGTTACCAACTCTTTTCAGCTGCTGTTTGTAGTACACCTTAGGTTTTTGGAATAATTGTTTCAAAAATGCACCGTTTGTGCCTGAATCAGAGCCAGAACGCAGAATGTGCACATTGTTTATACTAATTAAATATTTCTGTTACCCAAACTATTCGGCTTTCGATCTTTACAAGTACATCCACTTCAGTTCTTTCATAATCTAACATCTTGCATTACTCTTTTAAATTTTTCATCTACTAGCGAGACAACATTGACTAATAACTTGAAGCAGCTGGCAGATCTTTCACTTTTCAGCACTGACCGCATGACTTCATAGAGCTTAAAATCAGACAAACGGACAAGTTTAAGAGATCATAGCAAAAAACGGCAGACAATTAAAACCTAAAAATTTATTAACAGTCAGGACGACTGCATGGATGTGTACAGTTACCAACGTCAGGTGAAATTCTCAGACCGACGTTAACTGCTAACTGCAAGCTAAGGCTGCAGGCTAAGGTTTCTGGTAAGAACTAACAGTGATCTTTACAGTGACTTCAATTTTCTGACCATCCATCTACAATGGCGAACAGAACTGTTCACTAGCAAACTGAACCAAGCATGCAGCGCATCACTCCGCTAAGCTTGAACTGCAGCTGTTTACGGCTTCATTGGACATTTTTCTATCCGGCCGGCTGTGAGTAATAATGTTCTGATTCTCTTCATTGTGCCACTTCTATTTCTTCTCCGATTACCACCGTTTTCGTTGACACGCGACTTTCGAAAACAAAACACCCGCGGAAACGTTTTCAAACTTTCCGTCAATCATATATGTTATCGACAGATCGGATCGAAATCCACCAATCACAGCCACTAATGTGACCTTCAGACCTTCTTTACGTCATGCTAGCGGGCTGTGAATGGTGGATTGCGATCCGATCTGTCGATAACATATATGATTGACGGAAATTTTGGAAACGTTTCCACGGGCGTTTTGTTTTCGAAAGTCGCGTATCAACGAAAACGGTGGTAAAGTTCGATTCTCTTTCGGTGTCTCGTGACCTTAGATGCTTGTGTTGAACTTCCTGTTCAACCACTCTTTGCAACGTTCCTCCTATTTTGCTGAGCAGAGATAAAGGAGACTGTCGTTTACTATGTTCACGAATTTTATAATCTTTTAGCCTAGATTTTGACTGGTGTATCCCTCTTGATCGACCCAAGTCTCTGAGTGTAGACAGACTTCTCGCCCTGTTGGTGGGAATGAGATACAGACATGTCGTAAGATTAAGGCGAGTTCGTGTGGTTATAATTTGCTTTTGGTTCATTGGTGCTTCTCTCGAATCGATCTGGATATGGCGGAGCGGTATCACCTTTTTATAAACTTTCCTCTCTGAAGCTTTCTCTGGTAAGAACTATTTTCTGTTACACAAGGATTTTCTTCCACTACGACGTAAAGAATCTTCAGGTCCCTCAAGGACAAGTGAGAGAAGAAGAGATTCTACTAAACATAGCAAGATACAAAACAAGTCAGTTTCCACTGCGTGTATGCAGTTGACATTATTTACCTGCTATGCTCCGTGGCGCATTGTGGTCGTGCTAATCGCAACTAGAATAGAATATGACATGGCTTTGATAGCTACAGTAACTCCAGTCCATCTAAACTCGTCTCTAAAGCCAACCCTGTACTGTTGGAAGATCAGAGAGGTCAAGCAGGCTGTAAAAGACACAATCAGACAGCTTAATTGTTTTTTGACCAATTAGCTGAATGGATGGAAGTAAAAGTACAAAGAAAATTATGGCTTAGTGTAGAATTTCCGGGAAATAAAACAACTTAAAATAACTAATTTGTTAGTGACTGCAACACTCAGAATTACTCTTCAAATCCCGACATGGAAACTTTAACAAGTAGACAAGAAATGAACCGTAGTATTACTAAAAACCAGAAAGAAACAGGTTTGTTAACAAGGTTTCGTTTAGTTTGCGGCAGATTAAGGCAAATAAACCTAGACATACAAAAAGCAATTAGGGAAAGATGAGCCATCATTGGTGCAGCCCTACACCCTGAAAGAGAAAACATCAACTACCCGGTCTTGACTGTTTCAATCCAAACATTTTATCTCGGAAACAGAGAATACTTAGAGCTATTACTCGTTTCACGTTTGCTCAGGAATGATTGCCGAAAGCTGTTATACTGTTTGGGTTTTTAAAAATGTATTCTCATTCTTTTCTATGAAATACGCGGCTTTCCTATGGGAAGAAGAATGGATCAAGGTGCCCATCTACTCTATCCATAGCCCGCAGGTCAACAAAGGTTCCCAGGCTGTTCAAAAATTAATTAACAAGAAGAAAAAGCACAATTCCAATTCAATTCAGTCACTCTTACCCTACTAATGCAAGTTAGGGTATAAGTCTCTTTTTAAGACTTATACCTTCAAATTTATTAGTATGAAGAAAAAAAATTGGAACTGAAAGTTAAGAAAAAAATTTGAGCAGGGAATTCACAGCCATTATCGAAAGTCAAGATTACTTTTAACACCCTTCACAAAATGCATTTAAACTTTGAGAAAAATTGTATCTTTTCGTGTTTATCACAATTCAATAATGATTAATGAAGTTCATGGAGCTCGTTTATCAGTTAGAAAGTACTTAAATTATAAAGCTGAAGTTAAGGGTCGTTTGAACAGCTTGTGCTGTTGCTATAGTAACCTATTATGTCATGACTACGACAAAAAACTTGTTTACCGAAGATTGGACTTTTGCATCATAGTTATATCCTAACCTCGCCTGATTAAGTATGGTGACATTGATTTCCTCAAAGTGTAATGGCTCAGCTTAATCCCCGGGCGAGTTACGCTAAGGGCAGGAGACGACTGACATTTTAGGCTATCTAAGGGCTGATATTGTACAAGACTCCGCCTCTCTCCAAGCGAATAGTTTTTTGAATGATTACCAGCAACTTGTATAAATGAAAACTTCATATATTTTCTTCTTTTAGATGAAGGCTTATATTTCAGCTTTAAATTAACCTCTTAAAGACCCTTAAATAGGCTTAATTTCCTTTTGTCACATCGTCTGAAATTCGAGGCGTCTTCTAGCTTTTTAATGAAACGGGGTACTTCCACCTCAAAAGTAAGGTGGCTGCCATGAAAATAATATACAGATTTAGCCAGGCATAAAAACGGGAGCTCTTGGGCCGGGCTGTTCAAAACCCGATTAATCTAACCAAGGATAAGGAAGAATTTTGATTTAAGTTTTGTAACTTTGCGGTAATGTTTTCTGTTTATATTGTTTATATTGTTTTGAGTTTAAATAATCTCAAACTACACCATCGGTCAGCGATCAACTTAAGAAAAACTTATGATCTTGAGAAGTTCTAAACATGAGCCTGCGATATGGTCACTTGATCTTGGTCAGCAGATACCTTGTTTTGACAGGTACCAATTGATGATAGAATGAATGTTTAATATCAAATATATACGCTGTAAACCAAGACTGTATGATTCGGTATTAGCTGGAGTATGGCCGCCATGTTGTGCGACGTCGTCGTTGGGCACACCCACTCGCGATCCATGCCGCTAGCCCTGTTGACCATTAAGTAAGTATTAAATCGGTTTCTATTTCTATGCATGAAAATGGTTCTGTTCCAATAGTTATGGTGCTTTGCTTGGCGGCCCGAAGGCCCGCCGAAGCTCCACTATTAGGGAGTTTTAGCAATGACGACGGCTACGGAGGGGACGAAGCCTTATAAAAATTGTATTTATATTTTACCTTCGAATGTCGCAGCTTTGTAAATCTCTTCAGTACGCCTATCGGTCTAAAACCTTGCTCAGGCTAAACATGCACCGACAGCGTTCAATTCGAAAAGAAGATGCAAAAAATGAGCCGTTGCGGTTCGCGCTGTTCAAAATACGTGGAAGTTAATCATTTCACGTTGTTGTTTTGTAGAGGACGGCAAAGAAATGTATCAAGATTCAAAACGCACGTGCACAGCTATTGTTCTGCTCATTAAATCTTTTGTTTGGTGACGCTCTCGTCGCCGTCGCCGTCGTGGTTTGCTAAAACTCCCTATTATTCAACAACGCGCAGATGAGTTGAATATCACTAGTAAAGAGCGAGGCCGAGTACTCTAATTGCTTTCTGTTCACTCGATAAAGGACAACTGTTAAAAACATGCGGTTTTGTGCCAACAATTTTCTGGGCAACTTGCGCGCTATCATGTTGTTTTCTTGGCAGGTGCAAAACTTCAAAAGAAAAATGGAAAAAATTGCAGAGTAAAATGTGGGCTGGAACATACCGCGCCACTACCTTACCTATATCCATTTTAATGAGAGATGTCAAAAGGAGGTTCTGGATGGGGTTAACTGACAAATGGCCAAAATTTTAACTGACAACTGACATTTGTAGAGGGTTTTACTGACAACTGACAAAAGATCTTATTGCCCTAAATATCCTTCAAAACCAGTTGTAAATAACATGTTTTACTCTTTTCGTCAAACAAATGCACGTTTTATATTAAATCTTAGCAGCAGGGCGCTTGAGTGTCAGATTTCGTTAATAATTTACTGTATGACCCATGTATATCAGGGTCATTTCAACTATGATCTCGAATTTACACAACAATCGATGGCTGCCAATGCTCTTACCGTGTTAAATCAGATACGGCATTCGAAAGACATAGAAGCAGTATTCCGATAAATGACTAAAGTACATGCATGCTACCAACAATCACCTTATTCAATTCCTTGGTCTGACGAAACTAACAATTAAATACGGCCTTGGAGATTTCGATATAAAGCTTTATTGGATGGCACCGAAACCAGGCGGGAAAAGTAATAACTACGCCATCACAACGGACGACCAGTGGGAGCTGGAACATCGAAGTATGCTGGATGACTCAGGAAGCGAAATAAAGAGCATGTATTCTTGGTGCTTTTGTACTTGTTTCATGTAGTGGTGTATAAGCATGCAAGTTAGTCCGGAAAACCTTCTGGGTCCTGCTACGCTTTCAGAATTTATTTCAGAATTATTTTCGCTCTTGTTTTCACGTAATGCACTATGTAACATTTATTTATCTTGAAATTGTTTATGTTATAATCAGTGACCTAAATGTATGACTACATTTTGTAGCTTTGCGGCAGCGGTGCGAACCATCGCGTGTGCGAGTTTGCGAGTTTGATTAAGTTCGATTACCGAACCCAATCAAACCCAATCGAGCGATTGGGTTCGATTGACGTTAGATTGACTACGTCGGGTCTGTTTGGCCCCGCTATGTCTCTCTCGGTAGCATTTATTTCATTTGCCAAAAAAGTAGTCATAGATTTCTGCCAATTTTTTTCTCAGTTATTGAGGATATTGTTGTCATTGAATTAATAAAATAAAAAGTAGGGATCACCGTGCTCGTTCAAGAGAAAAGGAGCATTTATCTCGCTATCGAGCATAGTTTGAGGGAATTGTACGTGTACGCGCTCATGTGCGCGCGCTAATGACGCAAATATCGTGCGCAGTAGGCATGCGCAAAGCAAAACTCGGGAATCACCTTAAAATGCGCAGTACTTCAGCTAAAAACAAAACATTATAGAAATCAAACAGTTCACCCCTTCAAATGGAATACTAATTCACTGATGATTGTATGCCCAGCAAGTCACTGGGCTTATTTCCTGCTAGTCTGTCCACAGACCTTCTATTTTTTCTATAGTTCGTCGAGATCACAAACAAAGTAGAAACCGTGGGAGATTTGAAAGCGCGCGAACGTAAGGGGGTGGCCGGGGGCAACGACAAATATATATATGTTATTGGCCGGCTGGGAGGTCCGTATAGGGAAAAACTGTTACCGAGGTCTTGAAAATGCTGCCCGAGGCCGCAGGCCGAGGGCAGCATTTTCAAGCCCGAGGTCACAGTTTTTCCCTACACGGACCGACCCTATGCCGGCCAATAACATTTTTATCTTTTTTTCTCCCTTGCCGTAAACCGGCTTACAAGTGGGTTTGTTTACGCAAATTTGCCATTGAATCGGCTTACGCGCCGTCTACAAGCCATTCGCAAAAACTCTAACGAGCGAACAAGCGAATAAATCAGATACTAAACGGAGAAACATGTATTAAAGAACAGACTTATTTCAAACTACTTTATGCTAGTGCATTTAGTTCCCCAGTTAAGGTCTCTAAGGTTGTTTTCCTGGTATAAAATTCCGTACAAAGTTTGAAGTTGTACTACAAAAACAGTTTTAGTCGATCATTGCGAGTCACTCGCCTGAATTAGTCTTTTCTACCGTAAATTGAGTAGCAGATAGCGAGGAAATTCGTTAAGTGTACTTCACAGCAATTCTCTCAAATACAGCAACTATTAGAAAGGAAACTCGACTGAAATTGACTCAGTTTTTACTTAAAATTGTACAGAGAGAGACACAGGATTACGCGCCATTACAGCGCCGAGCAACAAACAACCAAACAAACTCTTAAAACTTCAAAAAGTTCAATTGAATTTACTTACAGTAACTTTCCTTGCCATCTAAAGGTGAATAGAGATAAACTTGCGTTGATTAATCGTCTATGGAAATGTAAAAAGGCGAAAGACTGCCGATAATCGCTAATTCATTCACGAAAATAGATCAGCTCGATGGATTCCGCCCGCTGTAGCGGTCCGTATGAGGAAATTCCGCCCGCTCCAGGAACCAATCAGATTGCGGGATTTGTTGAATTCCGCCCGCTCACGAGCCGAAAAAAAAATTCTTTCCTGCGCCCGCTTTGCAGCCACTGTCACCCTCCGCGTTCAATATCGCGCGCTCGCTCTCGCACGCTCGAAGAAAATAACTCTTTGCACAAAATAACCGTCTGTAATGAATTCAACTCTAAATTTGAAAAAAATGTTATTAGTGTAGCAATTTTCGAAGTAGTGATACAATGTACATTTAATGTGCTTTTTGAGCTAAATTTTGGATAGAAAAGAAGTTGCTAAATCTCTTAATTAATTTTTAACAGCCAATTAACTGACAACTGACAAATGGCCAAAATTTTAACTGACAACTGACATTTGTACCTCCCCATCCAGACCCTCCAAAAGACCTGATCACCACAAAGTGAATGTGAAACACGGGAATAAAGAAAAGTAATAGAAATAGGGAGTTCATTTTTATTTTTCTAGACTGCTCGCGCGTGCGCGTGCCCTTGGTTTGAGCAAATAATCATCGAATCGTCGCTGTTTCAGCTATCACACACAGATGATAAAGCTTTAACCTCAAGCAATCGGGAAATGTGACACGGTAGATACGACCTGACCAGGGTTACCGGTCTTGGCTATTGAAAACGGTAAGAATCCAGGAATGATAGTTTAGCGGAACGGGGCTATGATCATGGGGGGGGGGGGGGGGGGGCGCTACACATAAGCGCCCTGATGAAATGTTTCTTGGGAATGTGTTGTTGGGAAATGAAAAAGACAAAAATTTTCCCTTTATCTTATTGTTAGGTGTGTAGCTGAGGCTAACGAACTGAAAAAAAGCTATGGTGGAAACTATCAAAAGTATGATTTAGTGCATAAGAGAACATTTTTTTGTTTTGTTTTATTATTTTATTTTATTTCCTCTATTTATGAAAAAAAATTGTGTTTGATCGACTTTCGAACTGCACATGCCTTCTGCAATCGACGCAGTACTCTACTAACCGAGCATGCAGACGCAGTACTCTACTAACCGAGCATGCAATCGTCGAAGAACTGATCGTTGGGAGCGAGTCACTTTTCGAGTTCTAATATGATTGATGAAGATATGGTCATAGGTATTTAAAAAATATATCGTGTTATAAGATGATGGTGTTCTCCATGAAAGGAAAGCTGGAAAATTTTCAGAAGAGCGTTGCTCAAGCAATTCTGAAAATTAATTATTAATGATTTAAACTGTTAAAAGATGTGGGAAGAAGAATCGAAGCAGAGGGGAAGACCACATGATGAAAGGCCGTTGTCATGAAATAAAGAAATAAGTTAGATAGAAAGCTACATGCAGAGTAACACAATTAAGAGCACCACAAGAGGAAGAAAATCGGCGCAGCTGCGCCTGTTTTAGGAAGCGCTGACAACAAGATCACTTCGCTTTCAAAATGCATACAATTATGTTATTATCCGTAATGGATTGAAAAATGTATTTTACTCCGGAGGGTGGCCGGAAATAGAGATTTGCTACAAACGTCGGGACGTTTAAGACCATCTAAAGTTTATAAACTTCTGGTACAGTTTATATTTCTTCGTCCTGAGTAAAAATACGTGTAGACAGAAAAAATAATTTTTATTGAACCTAGTTTCAACTTCCTTTGCAGGTGCTTTCATCTGAAAAAGCTGTCATTAATTTCTTCAGAAGAAGAAATGCTTTAATTAAGCTGGTGGTAATTTAATAAGGTAGTTTATCAAATATTTATGAAGCAAGGTTA